>AAPY01530048.1:0-14299 GCA_000181375.1 Tupaia belangeri
CAGAGAGAGAGAGAGAGAGAGAGAGAGAGAGAGAGAGAGAACTGCAGACAGCTATCTTACTTTGATAACAACTTGCTTTCATGTGAACTAAACCATCTCTCCTTCAAGACAGTGTTAATCTGTTCATGAGGGTGATGCCTCCATGATCCAAACCCCATTCACTAGGCCTCACCTCCTGTCAGCCCCATTACATTGAAGACCAAGTTTCCAGCACATGAACTTTGAAGGACAAACTGTGTACAAACAATGGTAAACCATTCTTTTTGAATAAATCATAATTAAAAAAAAAACAAAAAACATGTTTTACATCACACGGGTTTCCAACCCAATGATACTTAGTAGGTGATAGGTCAAGAGAAAACCCTGGACCAGGAGTCAGGAAGCAGAGGTTTTGGGCTGCCTGAGCAGTCTGGGGAAGGCTCATTTAAGGCTTTGAGACCCAATTTCCTTCTTGGCAAAAATGCAACTTTCAGTTCTTCCCCTGTATATTTTCCAAGATCAGTGAGAAGATATTAAATGCAACCACACACACACATACACACACACGAAAACACCTTAAAATCCACAAAGAATAGGATGGGATCTAATATAATGTAGTTGATCAAAATGAAAGTAAACATCATAAATTCCAATACTCGAGGGAAGTATTATTGTCCTCATTATTCAAATAGTGTCACTGTCGTCATTATGTCAATGGCATCACCTGCCGTAGGACAAGCATTAGAAAAGAGTGGTTCTGAGACTAATCAGCTGCCAGGACTCTGCGCTAGGCTGTTAGCCACCATTCTGAAACACGGGAAGGTGGAGGGAGGGACTGAAGCCTCATGAATACGAGGAATAACAATCTCTAAGTCCCATGCATGTGTATAATAGGATTTTCCTTCGAATGGAATCCCATGGAAGACTGGGTAGTGATCAAGCAAAAGTTGACAACTTACAAACCAAGTGATTTGATCGTGTGAAAAGAATGATTACTGTGTGTCCTGTGTGTTGAGTTTTGGTCTTGAATGTAAACCAGGTAAAGTCACGTGGAAATGAAGCTAAATATTAGGTTCAGTCATTTGGAGCAACGCATACTTTGCTTTAGAGCAGTGATTCGATAATGGTTCTCAGTTGTCTGAAAGGAATGGAGAGGTTTGAGCAGTGCAAACCCTTCAGGACAGCTCCCAGTGAGGGTTTCTCAACCTAGAATGACTGACAAGTTTGACTGGGCACTTCATTCCAGGGGTATCCTGTGCATTGCAGGATGTCGCCATATCCCCGGTCTCTACACGTCTGTGCCAGTGGGAACAGCCTTCTCCCTGAGCTGCGATGACCAAAGCATGTTTTCAGACATTACGCATGTTCTCTGGAGTGCAAAATTGCTCCCTGTCGAGAACTATTGCCCTAAAAACATCTCAAAAAGCCTGGATTCTTAGTAACTTACAGTAGGTATGTATAGCAGTTGGCAGACCCATATCTTGTATGCAAATTCTATATTAGTAAAAGGTCACTAGTGTATTAAAGTATTTTTAAAGTAATTTTCAAATTTGAATATGCTTCAAATAGTAGTAAATGTTTCTCAAATGTATTAGAAGTTCCTTTCTAAAAATAGGCTTTGTATAACTTAAAGAACAAGCAGAACCATCCACTAGTTCTGTTACTCCTTTCCTAGTTTTTCTTCCTTAATTCCAAATAAAATTCTGCAAGCAGCATAGCAAGAAATAAAGTAATACTCCATTAAATCAAATGCACCCAAATGTAATAGCTGAAGTTTCTCCTTCAAATTTTATGTATCTGAGATGTTTTCTTTCACTCCACCAGCAAGATGCCTTCAAAAAGGAAGAAATCGTGGGATTTCATTCTCCACACCTCTGCAATACCAGGACTTGTCCCATGCAGGTTTGCATGTTCGTAGGTGTGCACAGTGGGTTAAATAGTGCACCCCCCACATCTATGGTCACTTGGAATCTCGGTGTGACCTTATGTGAAAATAGGGTCATTGGAGAAGTAATTAAGTTATAGATCTGGAGATAAGATCATCTGGATTTAGGGTTGGTTCTAAATCCAATTACTGGTGTCCTTTTAAGAAGAAGAGAGGACACAGAAACACAGGACGAAGGTGATGTGAAAGGAAGGGCAGACGTGGACGTGTCTCTGTGAGCCAAGGGGAGCCAGCAACTGCCAGGGACCTACAGCACCTTGTAGGCTTTGAGGGGAGAGAGCAGGAGTCACATCTTTCTTTGCATCTTCCTCACTCTGGAAAGATGGTGTGAGACGGTTAAGCCTCAGGTCTCATGTTGAATGAAGGCCTCGACCAGTTTCCTGTTTGACTTGGCACATAGCAGACATCACAGCCACAGTGGCATGCATGCTGGAAATAGCCCCTGTGGGGCCGCTCAGTACCACAGTCCTTAGGGGATCCAGATCCCTCATGCCTAACCGTGGCTGGAATCTGGCCCCGGGGGCTTGAAAAACATGCTGGGCATGTGTGTGCATGCGTTAAGTCCCGATGGGATGGAGAAATGGAGGGAGAGGGATTGCAGTGTGGCCATGACCCACTGGAGGTGCTCTCTCTCTGTGTCTCTGTCTCTCCTCTCTCACACTTTTTCTTACTCTCTATCTCTGGCAAGCATATAAGCCCTCTGGCAGTTAACAAAAGAAGGAAGAAGAGAGAAGAAATAGTGTCTTCTGCATGATCCTCCCATTTTGCAAGTGAGAAAAGTAAATGAGGGGAAAAAAATTGTCATGAAATTCTGCGACAATCTGTTCAAAAACTGTCTTTCCGTCAACTGCTCGCGAAGCACAGATGCGTGCTGTGTGAAGCGCTTCACTCTGGTGACGTGTCGCTGGCCCTGCAGTAGGAGGAAGGGACACCGGACGCCAGGCTCCTCGTCTGTCTTCTGAAGGACTTGATTTGGTTAAGGGAACTGGGGGGACAATATTGCCTTTTTTTTTTTTTTCACTTTAGAAAGTAAGACTCTTGTAAAAGTATTTGCAATCTTTAGAAAATGGAACGTGATATTTATACATTGATCCTTTTGACAACCATTAGAAAAGAGTAGTTCAGATAATGGAATTTTCCAAGATAACTTATTGCCATACTTTAACACCCAGAAACTGAAAGAAAATTCCAAAGAATAAAGTAAGGCCTTCTAGTGCCCTGTTCTCCAGGGATGTTGTAGAGAGCTCAGCTACAAAGCAGAATCCACAGCAGTTTTGAGGGATATGTGTATTTATTTTTTTCAGCTTGGATTTCAATGGGTGTACAGAAACCTGACCAGCATTTTAAAGCATGACAGCCATAGTCAAACAATAGAACACATTGGGCCAGATTAGAGTAAATGGTATTATCTCATTTTCTTGTCAATAACACACATTTCCACACTTGTGATATATGGCAAAAACTAAGATCAGGCTATTTTAATGTGGTTTGATGAAAATATTTTCAAATGATACTCCTTATATTCTTAGGAGAAATTTTTTTTTAAAAATAGCCTTTGTGTGTGTGTGTGTGTGCAAAGTTTATTTTTGATGAGGCAACTTCTGAATACCATAAAAGGTCTTCCAGGAAGCAGAAATGCTATTGAACTTCACCAGAGAAAATCACAGCCATTTCTTTCCTCTTTCCTCCTATTAAAAAAAAAAAATAACATTTTCTTAACTAGCTTATTTTTTGGCACACAAAGAACACTCTCAATTTCTTTTCTTTTTGTTCTGTTAGTCCGTTGACAGGACCTCCAGGTAAAAGAAATGTTTTTAATAAAATATATTCCCTCACACAGTGTGGAGTAGAAGGGAGCTGAGCAAGAATAAAGATGTTATTGCTGGCTCCTCGGAGACATATACAATGTTCACTTTAATCTATTTGATCGTCCCCGAATTGCTGATTGCTGCTCTTTTCTCTCCCAGGCACAAAAGGGAAGCTTAATATATTTATACGTGTACATATGCAGAATATATAGCCTGTGTTAGGCATACTCATTCGCTTTCCTTTTTACCTCTCTCTGTTTCTGCCTCTCTTCTCACTGTGAGCTGAAAAATGGAAGCAATTTGCTGGAGCCATTCCTAAAGCTCTCCTACCCGGCGTCTTGAGTTTTATAATTGCGGTGATATTTCACTCATGCCAGCTGAAATGAGTGAAAACTGTTAGTGGGCTCTTCTGAGGGTGCTGATATGCTGGTATGTCACGGGTAGCAACCTATAAATATTTGTGTCCCATTTCTCCTCAGACCCAGAGGAGCTACTCCAGTGGGCATGTGGGGAGTCTTAAGTTGGTCACATGATCTCTTATTTCCTCTGAGAGCTGAAACATTAGGAGTCATTGTTTAAATTGTTCTTGAGACGAAGTAATCCTCCTCAGTAATGAACTTCATCCCCTCTACCACACTGTACAGAGATCCACACTATTTAAAAATATGTTGGCCCTATTATAAAAATTAAGCATTCAAATAAGCCATCAATTGTGGCATAACAGGTTTGGCTCCATTTTAAACAATTAGTTGCACTTCAGTCTCGTCTCTCGTTGTACAATGTCAGCATTGGTGGTTGGATCTGCATCCTATAGTGTTTCTCTGGCTTTCCAGATTGCTGCCACTCACCAGCCCTCACTCAGGTGCCTTCTCCCAAGACAGATTGATCTTCTAACTTCTGGAAGGATGATTCCATTCAGAGTTTAATTAATACATGGACAACTTTCCCCAGTTGCATTTACTTCACAGATCAATCACTACTCCACTGCCACTCTATTATATATAAATATATTTAATCAAAAGTTTGAAGTCCCTCTCCATCATTTATGCTGTTATTCTCATGAAAGCCAGAATCCAGGGCAATGGAGCAAGGCAGCATGCATTTCTCAGCCTCCAGTCTAATTCATTGCCCGTCTTCCTTTCTAGTTCCTGCCTCTTGTTAGATTTTATGTCTCTAGGACTCAAGAAAGTTCTGGATGCATTTACTCACCAGTTTATATTGCATATCCCCTGGCAACACATTCTGTGTGGCGTATTCATCAGTGATGATCAACTGACAGTGATTATAAAAACTCTGACCCCTTAAGGGTACCTGCACTTTCAAGTCATTTGAACTAGTTCAAGGTCAGGTAGTTTCAGTCGTTCATTCACTCTGTCATTAACAGGCACCTTGCTGGACACAGGACAAAGCAGAGATGAAGATAAGGCTACTGCTTTCAAGGAGCTCTGAGTATGGGAGAGGAAAGCAGCCATGCAGACAGTCAGTGTAATCCCTTTGTTGCCAGTCCGTTGGAGGGCTCAGTTACCGCTGGGCTCAGGGTGTCCATCCTCTGTGTATCCTACGGATGCTCCTTAAATTCTTTAATCTGCAGAGCGAGTGTGCATTTGGTGGACGTTCTGCTTAGGTCGACCTGAACAAAATGGGACGTGTGTTTTTGCTCTCAAATGTGTGTGGGATTTAGGTGTGATCATCAGTGTAACAAACAAAAAGGCAAAATGAACAGCTTTTGTATATGCAAGTACCCTGTAGGCAAACCTATGATGCTGTTATACATTATCGTACTCCCAATACACTCAGTGTGTAAAAAACTTACACCAATACTAAGAAAGTAAAAATAAATTATACATAGGGACTTTAAACATTTGTGGGAAATGGAATTGAATTAAGAGTTCATTTAGGTGTGAAAAAAATTTGAAATCTATGCATAGACTTTTCATAATACATATTTCCACAAACTTTTTGGAAGAACCTCCTTTATATAATGTGTGTGTGTATTATATATATATATTATATATAATATATATGTATTATATATAATATGTATGCATTCTATATATTACGTATTATATATATATAATACACACACATATATAAGTATGTATGTACAATCTTTATAACATTAAAATGTTCTTTGACAGTTTTACATTTTGATGGAGAGAAGCAATATAGTATCACTGACTGAATTAAAGTAGGTTTATTCACATTATGTTTTTACTATAGTATTTTTATCTGTAAAGTTTGTTTTGCAGTTGAAGTTTAGCTGGAGTGTAAACTCTCTACCAATCCTCACATTTCTCAGGTTCCAGGTAGCAAAATAGAGGACACATCCAAAACAAAGCAGAAAAAGACTAGAGCCTTCGTGCCATGCAGCGGGACACATTTATGGGTGTATGGGCTGTGAGAAAAATGATGATGCATTTTACATAGAAAAACCAAAAGTACCTCATGACTTTTCTGATGACCAATAGATCACACTGAGGGATTTCAATACCTAACAGAAAGTGTGGGAGCATTGAAGTACAGCGGATTTTATTTCAGGCTTGATTTGTGTATTTCCTGGTTGTTTGCGAAACCCTCTGATTTTCGGTTTCGTCATCTCTAAAGACGTTACTGTGATGGTAAGTTGGATATACACACCAACTGCATTGAATGTAGTAGAAACACAGCGAATGGCAAATGTTCCTTCAGCAGAGGAGACTCAAATGGCACTTGAAAACTCGTGCAGTGACAGGCCAGGCATCATTTTCAATGCTTTTGCTGAGGATATTCTGAAAAATTAGATTTCTCTTAGACTATATCCTTGAAGTGTGCTGAGAACATATTGCTCCATTTGGGAAATTGCTCTGATCCAGCAATATCCCCATTTCAATTTTTAATTTAAAAATTAAAAGTAATAAAAAATAAGGTCTATTCACTATAAAGGAAGAAGGAGGAGAAGAGGAAAAAAAAGCAAACTAGGGAGAGAAAATGACGACACCCACCTTAAGATGAACCATATATTAAAAGACGCAGGCAGATACAAGCCACAATTTTAAGGAGGAAGCCGCCATGCTAGTCTGTGAACTGGCTGAGTGCAGTCGTGGACTACCTGAGCACTCCCATGTCCAAAACAAAAGGGGAGCAAAGGAAGTCACGCAGCTGCTATGAAAGAACGAGCTATTGTAAAACTGAGCAGTACACATGCCCACACCGGGGATCTCGGTCTTCGAGTCCCGTCTGTGTAGTGCTCCAGGCTGGAACTGACTGTGGCCAACCCCTTTCTCCTGCTGCTCTCAACACATCATTCTCGAGACTCTCGCAAAGCCCAGACGAGGGTCAGGCTTCGCCGATCTCCTCCCTAGGAAGCTCTACACCTCATTTGCTTGCACTTGTGTGCACACGGTCACGCCTACTACGGGTGTGATGGCGGACGCTGCCTTTCCTCACCCCAGTGCACTGGGGCTCCACGAGCATTGGAAGCCTCCGATCGCAAGTCTCTGAAGCTGCTAGATCAGAAATGAAATCATGGCTCTGCCCAACGGCTACTTGTGAGATTTGGAGAACTCGACCAAGCTCTTGGAACCCTCGTTCACCCAGGTATAAAGCGCAGCTGGAGGCCTGCAGGTAGGGCTACAGCGAGGAGTTAGGGACAATGTGGGTGAACGCTAGCCCTGTGTCACCAAGCAGCAGGCAAAGACCACTGCAAGCAGGCAAAGACCACTGCAAGCAGGAGATCCAGGTAGGCAGCCAGTGCGACACGACCCTTGTTCTGGCTGATAAGCTGAGTATGTATGTGCTCTGGCCCAGGCTGAAGGACAGACGTTGGGTATGAATCAGAAAATTGGAAAGGATCTGAAAAGGGAAGATCAACCCTCTCAGGAAGCAGGCCACACTGAATCCTTGTCAGGTCTGAGTCTATCAGACACGCTCGACATAAACACACGCCCTCTCTAGAGTAATACGTGTCCTCGCACGGCGTCCTTTGCACACTCATCCATTACCCTGTATCTCGGTCTGCAGGCCCAGGGAGCGATGGGAAGACGTGGATTAAGCGTGGAGCCGTGTCTTTACTGAATGATGGATTGAAAGAGACACAACTTGCAAGCGGAAATGGTATCATGGAGAGGTTCTTGGCTAATGTGTTTTCCAGAGCTTTCGTTTTTATTCCGAGATATCCCTTCTAGCCACATTTATATTAGAAGGAAACTGCCACCTATTTCTTTGCTTTGATTCAAAATCAGGATGAAAAAAAGTCTACGAATAAAATAGCATCAGTTTTGATCATTATAAATTGTATTCATGTAATGAAAGATCACACTATACCCCATAAAAGTATAACCATTATCTGCCAATTAAACTTTACAATAAAAAAAAAATCATTCTGAGGATGAAGAGTAACTCCTCCAGAAGACGAACATTCTGAGACCGCTTTGTACCTGACTATTGTAACCCAAATGATGCTTTAATTAAAAACGTTTTTCTGGGGCTAGCACGGGCCATAGTGTTAAGGTGCTGGACTCCCACATGACTGAGCATGGTTTACGTCTTGGGCCCGGCTGCTTGAAACTCAATCCGGACTCATGTGCATGCATGCCCAAAGTCCCGAGAGGAGAATGGAGGAAAAGGGACTGAAACATGGGCATCCTTCCTGGGGGGTGATTTCTCTTTCTGTCTTTTTGTATCTCTCTGTCTCTCTGGTGAGTGCACATACCCTATAACAAAAATCAAAACTAAATAAAAACAACTCTCACAAAACTTTTTCTTTTCAAATTGAATGCTCTGAAATATTTTTGTTAATTTTGCAATTACTGTTCTCACTGAAAAAGCTGTAAACAATACAGATGCTTATAACCTAATAAGCAACAAATTCTCCCTTAGTAAAACCACAGCTAACAATGCGTTCTATCTTCTCCCGCTTTTTTTATATACATATTTATTCTCGAAGTATTGTCATGTCCGATATGTTGTTAGAGGACCAGATATTTCCACCTGGGATAGTGCGGGCAGCCTCCCACGTCCGCTCACACAGGGCCACCTCATGCTTTGCACTGGCGTCAGAGTGTTCCACATGCAGAGTTGCTTTCACTGTGATGTTCAATCCATCCCTATGGGTGGCTAGTTAGGCAGTTTCTTGGTATTTTCTTCTGTGCCAGTGTCCTAGAGCTGCCATTTCAAAGTGTTCACATTGAGTGGCTTACAACAACAGCAATATATTCCATCTGGATGCTAGAAGTCCACACTCCGGGTGCGGGCAGGCCATGTCCCACTGAGTTTCTAGGGGAGAACCCTTCCTTGCTTTTTCCTACTTTCCAGTGGTCACCCACAATTTCGGCTTTCCTGGGCTTTTAGTGCATCACTTCAACCCCTCTCTCTCTTTCTTCTTTCCTCTTCTTCCCTCAAGTTTCCACATTTCTGTGTCTCATCTCTTTTTCTTACAGTAGCCCATGCATGTTGGATTAAAGGCCACTCCCCTTCAGCATGATTCAGCTTAACTAACTGCATCTGGGCAAGACTTCATCTTTCCAGATGAGTTCAGATTCTAGGGTTCTGAGAAGGACGTGACTTGGGTTGGATGCTATACAACTGAATCCACGCACTGAGAGTAAAACTCTGGAGATCTGTGTGCAGGCTTTTCGGGTTCATTCCTAAGTGAGTTTCAAGGCTGTTCATGCTTATTTGCAAGTTTTCTCCTGAAAGGTCCCATTCCCACAGAGTAGTTTGCTGTGTTTCCACATGCTCGTCAACACTGGGCAACTAGGTTTGTGGAACTGGTTTTATTGTTTTATTTTGAATCCTTTTCAATATTTGGAGGTTGAGCATTAAAACAAAACAAAACAGATTTATGATCATTTGCATTGTTTTCCAACTTACCATCTTGGCTTTTTGCCATTATTCTATTATATTCATCTTTTCCTTAATGCTTTTTAAAATTCTTTTTATATATGAAACGTATTAAGCCTTTATCTGTCTTCTATATTGCAAAAGTCTTTTCCATTCATTGACGGTTGTTTATATTTATAGTTTTTAATAACTTTATTGTTGCCTCACAGAAGTTTTTAATTTTTGTAAAGTCAAATATGTTGGTATTTTCATTATGACTCCCTTTCCCTGAAATTGGAAGACCTCCTTCACCACAAAGTTTATGGGTGCTCTTGCAGAGCTTTGTGGTGGAAGCATCAGCTCCTCTCTAGGCCTGGCCTTCCTTGCCTTGACTCCTGAGACATTAGCCCTCCTGCTTCTTGTTTCTTAAAGGATTCTTTTTAAAATTCTATTTATTATTATTATTATTTTTAAAAATTTTCTATTGGGCATGTTTGCTCATAAGAGAGAGATGGAGAGAGAGAAAATGAGAAAGCAAGCTGCCAGATCCGGGATTTGAACAGTGGTCAGCTATGTGGGGAGTCCAGCATCTTTTTATTTTATTTTACTTTTTTTTGCTAAAGGATGTGTGCACTCGCTGGAGAGACAGAGAGAGACACAGAGAGAGAAAGCAAAAGTCACCGACCAGGGGGGCCAACCAGATTATAGTCCCTTCTCCATTCTGCTTCCGGGATTTTGAGCACACACACAAGCATGCACCTGTGCCCAGCATGAATTTTAAGCCACTGGGTCTGGGACTGGAACTGTGGTTGACTACGTGGGAGTCCAGTGCTGTAACCATTACACCACCTACTGGTCCCATGAGTTCAGCGTCTTAACTAACATGCTCCTTGTTGGCCCTGGTCCTCCTTTCAATCCCAAGTGACACTTAGAAATTCTTCAGTTTTCAGTCCTTCCATGGGCCTATGTTCTCTTTTCCAGAGCATTGCAGTTTTTTTTTCTTTCTTTATTTTTCTATTGTCTGTCATCACAATGAGATTTGAAGAAAGTTTAGGGCATACGATAGGTTCAGTTTGCCCTCTGGTAAGCTGAGGCCGGTACTCTTGAAAAAATAAATATAAGAAAATGCACGTTAACTATGTAACAAGAAACGCACCCACACGGGAGCTGTAGACTTTGTATGCTCTACAGGAATTAAATAACTTCATCTCTTTCCATTTGTAGTTTTGGAAATAGTTTAATGAGGCCTTACAAATCTGGACTCTTCTTTAAAAATAAAACATAAACTTAATAAACAAACATTTAGAATTCTAACTAGGGCCATATTATAGGTTTTCAGTTGGGAAATATAAGCTTCCATTTAGTACTTAAAATAATAGTTGGTTTTTCACAAAAAATGTGCCTGCTCTGTCTGCCCCAGCCTCTCCTGAAAGTGGTTAACTGCCTACCAAAATGCTACTGTCATGTGCCTTCAATATCAGCTAGCTTAAGCGCTCTGCAGCTATAGTCAGAAGGCTTAGAGCCTAAGCCAAGCAATTTCTGCTTTTACTTCCATTGCAAATCTGATTACATCGTACTCTGCCTCACCCTTTAACGGCCTCCTACTGCTCATAGGCTGGTGGGCCGGCGTGGCCTCCAAGAGCCTTCATGAGGGGCTTCCTGCTTTTATCTTCTGGCTTTCACAGCTCCCAACCCACTGACTGCTTTCAGTTCCTGACCCCTTCTGCTTCTAAACTTTAATCCTGTCGTTCCCTAGGTAGTACTTGGCACCTTTCTCCCGGCGGGGAGCTGCCTGTAGGTATCTCTTACTCATACTCAGCTCGTAGGGATCTTTCTCTGAGACACCTTCGGGAAGACTTGTCAATCCCTGGGCTAGATTAGGATCTCATCACTTAGAATTGTACCTCCCCTCTTTAGTGCCCATAACATTTGTCAAAAACATGAGAAATAGCTATTTGAAACTAGCATTTGAGCTCCATGAGAACAGAAAACTTTTAGTATTATGTCTTCAGCCTAGAAACCTGTTTCCCAGCTAGTGCAAATTTATTATTATTATTATTATTATTTGGATGAGTAAGAGTAATCTAGGAATTGAAGTGGTTGAGCCCCCCATGGACATGTTCCATCAGATTGGAGAGGATGGAGTGGAGATGGTCAGGTGTGAGCACCAGGCCTTCTGCTGGTCAATTGTCATTGAGAAATACTCTTTTTCCATGGCCCAAACACTCCCTTTCCTCTCGGGGAAGACTTGCCTTAGAGTGCTCCACACGTCCCCACCCACTGCATCAAGAAGCGGGATGTCCCCATTTCAGTGTGTTACATGTTCATGTACATGTTTATGTTCTTCATTCATTTTTGAATCTGTGACTCTTCTAAAACACAGTCCAATCCTGTGGCTGGCATGAGGGGGACGCTCCTGGCTGAGGCTTCCTGTTTGTGCCCTATAGCACAGGGGCACACTCAACCTCTGTCTGTATAAATGTGAATGAGCTACAAGGAAGCAAGAAGAAACTCACATTTCAAAACTATTCAGAGTGACTTAGTCTTTCATAAAGAACTGACTCATTATAGGGGTCGACTCTAGAAACAGGAGCTGTTTGCATGTATGTTCTTCATGTTTGCACATGTATTGGGTGTACTCGTGGAAGGCACGCTTTGAATCTTTCCCATCTACTTTTCATTTTCTCTCTACCTTTTATCTGTGTTAATTGAATGCTAGGGTCCGAGTAAGTGTCACTCGGTGGAGCTGCTCATACCTGCTCCAGAGCCAACTGTGCATTGCCTACAAATTCTGAGCTGCTGCTGACATGTGGTGGCGTGAAGTCAGCCACGTGTAGCTGCTACTGCATGTCGGGTCCCCACCCGACCCTGTGAGCCCAAGGGGAACTTTCACCAGCGCACCACCGACTGACACCAGGGATGCGTCCCATGTGACTCCAAAAAGGTCACAGGAAACAGAGGTAAAGTGTAAGTTTGAGTGCAAATAGTTGTGAAATCCATGACAGTTTTTTTCAGAACACACATTTTTCATAAGCTTTTGGAAGACTCTCGTTCTTGGACATAATCTTTCACACCAGAGGGGCAGAAAACCACAGAACACAGAGTCTTTGCCCACACTTAGGCAGTGCTAGGTGAGTTTTCATCTGAACGATATCTGCATTTCTGGAGATGTGGGACCTTAAATTATTTCTTCAACAAGAACCTTTCATACCCTGAGGGTCATTGTTAACATGACTGTTATTAGAAGTAAGTAAAGAGGGGTCAGCAAGTGGCACAGTGGTTAAGGAGCTAGATTCCTACATGGCCAACTGTGGTTCATGTCCCAGACATGTTGGCTGGAAACTCACACCAGGGGCAAGTACATGTGTGCCCCAAATCCCGAGAGGACCGTGGAGAAGAAGGGACTGCAGCATGGCTTGCTGTTCTGGGGGAAGATTTCTCTCTCCCTCTTTCTCAGTGTCTCCAGTGTGTGCATGTGTCCTACAGCAAAGAATCTCTAAAACAAGTGAGTAAAGAGACTGAACGAGGCTTCAGAAGACCCTTGGAGCTGCACAGAGAGGGTCCTGATCCTGAACCTGGGTTCACCGTTTCAAGCTAGTTGCCAACTTCTTTGTGCCTCAGTTTACCATCTCTAAAATGAGGAAAAGCCACTTCTTACCCTTCAAACTCACTTAAAATGAATTTATAGTGAAAGATCATTTAGCAAATAATGACCAATGAAAACATATTTCTTTCTACTTTTTCTTTTGATATAACTTTAGAAATACAGAAAAGTCACAAAAATAACGTTCCTATGTATTGTTCACCCAGTTTCTGCTAATGTTAGCTACCTGATTACAACTCATGTACTGAAACTGAGAAATCCACTCTGAAGCTTTGTTATTAACTAACCTATACACTTTATTATGGTTTGGGGCTCTGTGATCAATCATTGTTTTTTGTTGTTGTTGTTTGTTTGTTTTTTTTCTTAAAAGGCACATGTGCTCATTAGAAAGAAACAGAGGGAGAGGAGAAAGCATTCCCCATGGGACATGGCCAAGTGGCAATCCCTTCTCCTCCACTCCTCCCTCCTTTCAGGATTTTGGGGATGCTCACACACATATGCCCAGCATGTTTCTTAAGTCACCGAGTCTGGGACTTGAACCTTGGAGGTGGCTATGTGGGATCTGGCTGTCTTAACCATTAGGCCAAGGAGCTGGCCTGCTCATTGCTTTCAGTTGTCAGATCTCCCACGCTCCTCTGGTCTGTGAGAGTTCCTCAGTCTTCCTGTGTTTTTGGTGACCTTGACAGTTTGAAGTAAATTATTTTGTAGAAACTCATTTCATTTGGATTTGATGCTTTTTCTTTCTTTCTTTCTTTCTTTCTTTCTTTCTTTCTTTCTTTCTTTCTTTCTTTCTTTCTTTCTTTCTTTCTTTTTTCTTTAGAGAGAGATTTTCACTATAGGGCACATGCACTTGTTGGAGAGACAGAGAGACAGAAAGTGAGAAATCACCCCCCAGTCCCCCCAGGGGCGATGGTCGCACTACAATCCTTTCTCCTCCATCCTCCTCTCAGGATTTTGGGTACTCAAGCACATGCTCTGGGCATCAGTTTTAAACCACTGGGTCCAGGATTCAAACTGTGACCGACTACATGGGAGTCCGACAACATACCCATTACACCATCTGCTGGTCCTGGATTGATGGTTTTCCGTGATTAGGCAGCATTGCACATTTTGGGGAAGACAATGTTAGCAGCGTCTTGGGCTCTTTTCAGGCCCCACGTCACA
>AAPY01530058.1:0-10902 GCA_000181375.1 Tupaia belangeri
TATTTGACAATTTCTTATTTACATTTAATTGTCATACATCTTTATAATGAACAATATGGTTTTTCAAAGCATATGTGCATGTGTGATAATCAAATCAAGGCTATTACCATATACATTGTTTCCAACAAAGAACCTTACGTTTCTTGCCTCTGTTAAATGCTTTCTTCCTGTGTCCCTTCCACCCACTCCTACTCTTCTGTGTGTTTTAGAGTCAGTTGTATTGTATCCCATCCTGGGGATGTACCAAAGGTTTTTAACGAGTCTCTTGTTAATGGTCATTCATGTCATTTCTGTTCTTCTGCTAGTGGAAATAAATGCCAAAAGAAAAAAAAACACATTTTTTTCCAGTTCATCTTTGAGTTTGATATAAAGAAGTAAAGCTGCTAGACAAGAGTTAATTCACATATGACTTTTCTATATATGGTGAAATTCCTCTCCACAGAGCTGAGAGATTTTACATTCCCAGTGGCAATGCATGAGCACACATGTTTCCCCATGGCCTTAGAATATGTTGCCAAATATCTGGATATTTTTCTATACTTAAAATAATGCACGTTAGCTCAAGAAGTCTGGTACTGTTTTTCTCCTATGAACACAACTAACATCTTTGAATTGTCCTCTTCTCCTGGTAGCTTTGTTAGTTTCTTACACATACAAGGCAATAGTGCTAGAGCAATACATATTTTAATAATAAAATCCTAAGATGTATTGTTTTTTATTATACAATGCCGGCTCTACAGTTTTTATCTTGGATTTTTATTTTGTGTGATATCACAACCACCACTGTGGCTTTTTTTGGCTTGCACTTGTCTGGCATATCTTTCTCAATCCCCTGATTTGCGAACTCCTGGCTCCCTTGGTTTCAAGCGTGTTTCCTGTAGACAACATAATGCATGCTCTGACTTGTGGATGCCATGTCTGAGGTTGTCCTGATCACCAACTTAGTCTGTTTATGTATCCCAGTGAGTCACAGCTAGATTTATTGTTCCATCTAGTTTATGTTTTTGAACCATAAACATATTTTACATTTTAAAAAGTAGATGAATATTTTCTCACCCTGACTCATGGTGTTGGCTTTTGTCTTTTCCCAAAACAGCCAACAATAGTCAGTAATTTATTTGCTTATAATGACATGAAATACATTTCAAAAAATCCAAATTTGTATTTCTTATTTGACTTATTTATTTGAAGAGTGTTTTGTCTAGTAAAACTTACAAGGTTATCTATGATTGAGAATATAATGAAATGACAAGTCTGCTGGAAGTTGGAAAAGTCATGATGTATTTTTCTGTTTTTCTATGCAAAATTGCATTATGATTTTTACAACCCAATATTTCAATGTCATCAACACTGAAAGTAACTCCACCATCTTCTAGACTCTCGTGTTGCTGAGGAGAAGTCTGATGTCTACCTGATTCTAACCCCATTGTAGGCGATACACTTTTTCCTTCTGGAAGTTTTTAGCTTGATGGACATCAATAATCTGCCCTGGATTGTGACCAGAAAAGAAAATATCACAAATGAAGTCCCTCCTCTATTCATGCTCCTAGCTCACTTCTGATCTGGGCTGCCATTTTCCAACCTTACAGAGGAAATAATCACCTTCTCTCTTTCCAGAGCTGGCAAATAAATTAGCTTTAATATCATTTCATGAAGTCTATCTGCTTCTCTCACTTCCAAGGAGTCTGCAGAGCTGAGATTCCAGGAAAGAGCCAGCAACCCACATTATTTGTCATCCCTACAGAACCGAGTCATCCATAAGCAGTCTAGTATATACACGTAGCATTATACCAAAGTTATATCACTTCGGAGTTCTTTGTTGTTATTTTATTTTTCTCGATATTATAATGATGCAATTTCTTTGATACATGATAATTATAGACATATAAAGTAGATGATCAAGTCTGTTGTTCTTAAAATATTTTATCGGTTTGATTTTTAAAATCATTATGGTAGGTAACAAGCTGTGTTCAATATACACATGTATACAACTTTGAACAACACTGATACCCTTGGTCATCTCATCTGAATGTATATTCTTGGTTGTTACCAACAAGAAGAGAAACAGCCATCACTGGTGCTGGTGCAATCCCAAATGTTTTCTTCAGACAAACTGACAGCTGAAACATTCTATCTCATGTTTATTTGCTGGCTCTTTTCCAAGTTTTTAATTCATTTATTTCTTTCATAAATGAGAGAGAGAGCGCCTCAATAGAGTTCTGACACCATGATTCACCCCAGCCTTCGGCCAGCACCTGATCATGGGGAAGTGTGGCTGGTGTATTCAGGGAGCTCTCTGGATTTAAATGCTGACCTTCTCATGAAGGATTGCCGTGCAGAATGTCACCTTTTACTACTGCATCACCATCTGGCCCTGCATCCCCACTACTTTTGCCCTCTATGGTGACAAAGCTAAATGGTTCCCAAAGCAGAGGCCTAAAGAGCAAGTCCGGTCTGCCACCCAGTATGGAGCAGGTGATATTCCAGGTCACCCATTTTCCTCCCCCATAGGGAGGGAACACAGGTGTCGGAGAAAAGCAGGGGAGATCTTCTTGTCCGTAAATTACTTAGGGAGTTGCTAGTTTTTGTAACTTTGATTTAACACTCCTTATTTTGAACTCTTCTTTTTACACTTGCTGTCTGTCCATCTGGCCATCTTGAGTTAAAAAGATAATTCATCTTTTTTGACAAAAGAGAAATGTATGGCGTGAGAGAGAGACAGAAAGACACAGCTTGACCAGAGCGAGCCACATTACCTGAAAGAGAAATGTAGTGAAAAGAAAACCGCATGAAGACATCTGCTTGCTAGCCCAGTCACAGTGACACAGGTGGTAAAGTACTGCTCTGCCAGTCTGGGGCCCCAGGGAAGGCCTGGGTTTGATTCTCAGGCCAGCCTACACACACCAGGCTTGACAGTGTGTGCAGCTGCCCTCGTAGATAATTGGGAGGTTGAGGAGGAAGGATCGTGGCAAGACCCTACTGAGAACTCTTCTTTCGTCTTTCCTTTCTCCCCTTCTCTCACTCTCTTCCTTTTCCCCCTACCATTAAAAAGACAAAACAAAACAACCAAACACCTGTTTGTAAGCATGTATAATTTTATCACAATACCAGGGATCTATGTGAAGCAGGCAGGCTAGCACAGTAAACTCAATCTGGGTCTCTTCAAAAATTAAGTGAAATTCAAGGCCAGCAGGTGGCATGGTGGTTAAGGCACTGGACACTCCCACATGGCCAGCCACAATTGGAGTCCAGACCTGGAGGTTTGTTTTTCACTCCCCTTCTCTCTCTCTTTTTCTGGTAAAATTAAAATAAATGAATGAATAAGAAAAATTAAATAAATAATTCTTTAAAAATTGTAAGTGAAATTCTATGAAATACCCTGCCCTTTTACTTGTATGTGTGCGTTCATTACCAATACTTCCATACTTGACTGCATGGTGGCACCACGGACAAACCAGACACGTTGTGAGGCTGACCCACGTGGGAAGGTTCTGGAGTCCCACCTGGAGACCACCCTGAACATGCTAGGCATGCATGTGCCTGCGATCCAGGGCTGGCTGAGGCTGGGGGTGGATTGCGGCATCAGGATTCTTTTGGGTGTGCTGTCTCTGTCTTTCTCTTTCTAACTCTCTCACTTGTGGAAAAAATAAATAAACTTAAAAGCCTTTAATGTAGTCTTAGCTTTTTATTCTTCTTAATAAATCATGTGGTATTGAAAAATCTAGTTACTTGAAGATTGAGGGCAGAGGAAGGCAATCCAGAAACTTCCTGTCTGGGCAACACAGTTTAGTCAAGCATAGGCTAGGAATGTCCCATACAGGGATAAAGTGTATTCGGGACCTCAAACCCATTACAGTAAAGCACGTGGCTCCCACCTCAAACGGCATGTACTCCTGTGGGATGAGTGCTTTACTGCCCGAATATCAAAATACTGCCAGCATGTAATGGATGAGAAGGCATTAAAATGATTAACTGAATTTTTTATTTTGTAAATTCTTTTAAATACACTACTACTATATAGTAGCTATAGAAATTTAGGAGGAAGAAATCCTCTGCCACTCCACAACCCAAAGGCAAATATTATTAGGCTTTGTGGGCATTTTTGCCGATATTATTTCTTAAATGTTTTATCACAAAAAAGTAGGAATTCTCTTTCCTGCTTTTATTGGTCACATATCATTTTTCCATTTCACCTGTGCTCCGTATTATAATGGCTTTATCATATTCCATGTTGCGAACGTGTTTCAAGTTACTTTTCATGATGGTCTTCAATTGTGAGACATTATTGTTTGGGAACATTTAATAAGGAGTGGAGTAGAATGCTTGATTACGTTACCATGTTTTGATACACATTTTAAAATGTTTTTGATTCTCACTTTTCTTTTCTTTTCTTTCTTTTTTTTTTTTTTTTTAAGAGGTTTTTGCCTTCAGGTGCATGCACTCACCAGAGAGAGAAAAAGACATAGTGAGGGGAAAATTGAAAAATCATCCCCCAGGGGGGCATGGCCACGCACACACACACATTTACCTGGTCTGGAACTCAAATCTGGGTCAGCCACGTGGGACGCCGTGGGAGCCCAGCAATGGAACTGCTGCACCATCTGCTGGCCCCGGTTCCTCACTTCTTAAAAGGGACCTAATATTATGCAAATGACATCTGCTAAGATGGACAGCGGCTCGTCAAAGATGGAGAAGACGACCACTTCAACCGGGTGAAAATCCTTCCCTTATTTGTTCCACATTGAATTAACTTAAGTTGGATTTTTTTAAGTTCTCAATACTCCTAAGGCTTGTTGAAAGATGGGCACTGTCTTACAATTTGCTCCTTCTGCAAGAGCACGTGTTCATGTCTGTGTGCTCCTACGATTTCTCCCAAGTGCACCGTGGAAGTTGGGCGTTACAGACAGAAGTGTTGAGAACCCATTTTTCTCCATGCCAGATATCCTTCATTGTTTCCCAAACTTTGTTTTAAGCGACAATTTTGAAGCCTCTATTTTTTTAGTACCCAATGTTTTTTTTTTTTTTTTTTTTGGTGGGGGGGGGAGGTTTTTGCTATAGCGCGTGCGCTCTCGTCAGAAAGACAGAGACAGAGAGACAGAAAGCGAGAAATCACCCCCCGGGGGAGATGGCCACACTGCAATCCCTTCCTCTCCATTCTTGGGATCTTGGGCATGCACGCACAGGCGCCGGGGGTGAGTTTAAGCCACTGGGTCCGGGACTCGAATCGCGGTCCATTACATAGGGGTACGACGACATAGCCATTACGCTAACTGCTAGTCCCGGAAAACTAGTACCCAATGATTTTTTGTGTTTAGAATTTGTACTTGAAGTCCAATTACAAACACTTGAGAAGTTCAACAGTTTTAAGTAGTAATATCCTTCTAAATCCATGATGGCTTATATCAGCTATAATGGTATCAAGATAAATAATTGCTTTTTAAATACGTGATGGGTGCAAAGTAAAACTACGTATTTTTAGAATAATTATTCCACTCATGAAAAAACAACCCACATACATGTTTTTTAAAATTACAGTATAGAAGTCAGGGTTCAACTGGACCAGTGGATGGCGTGGTGGTTAAAGTGCTTAAATTCTCACATGGCTGGCATGGTTCGAGTTCCAGACCTGGGGGCTTGCTTGCTCACTCCCTCTTCCCTTTTCTCTCTCTCTCTCTGTTTTTCTCTGGCAAAACTCATGTGAAAAAGTAATAACAGTAAAATTAATTAAATAAATAATAATAATTATTATTATTTTGGAGAGGTTTTTGCTATAGGGTGCATACGGTTGCCAGAGAGACAGAGAGACAGAAAGTGAGAAATCACCCCCCAGGGGAGATGGCCACGCCGCAATCCCTTCTCCTCCATTCTCCTCTCGGGATCTTGGTCACGCACGCACACGCGCCTGTCGTGAGTTTAAGCCACCAGGTCTGGGACTCAAACCGTGGTCGACTACACGGGAGTCCAGTGACATAGCCATTATGCTAACTGCTGGTCCCAAATAAATAATTCTAAAAAAAATTAAAAAGTCAGGTTTCAACAAAAGAAAAGCAGAGCCAGCAGAAGATAAGCAGATTAATAAATATTTACTACAAAAAGATCAGCCCTACAACTGTGGAGTTGTCTAAGCAAGCCTGAAGTACGAGGACAGGCAGGATGGGGAGACCCCTCAGGAGGGCTGTAACAAAGGCTGAAGCGTTGAGTCCTTGGGCTCAGCGATGGTCTAAGATCTCTGTTCAGGGGCTCATGTGATAATGTCTGGTCCATTCAGGACACTCTCCTCTGATTACCTTCAGGTCAGCTGACTGGACACCTCGAATGTTTGAATATGTCCCCCAGAAATTCACGCACTAGCAACTGACCGTAAGACTGCATTGTAGAGGTACAGGAGACAGCGTCACGGTGTCCCAGGGCGAGGCCTAGAGGCAGTGATTGGTCCGTGGTGAACACGTAATGGAGACAGTGCTCTCGCGAATAGATGAACACGTCTCCTGAGACCAGTGAGTTCTAGATCTCTTGAGAACGGGCTGCGATAAAGCAGAGAACAAGGTGCTTGTCCCCTCTCTCTGCATGCATCCGCCATCCTCCGCGCTCCTCTCAGCCGTGCAGGCCTAGGCCCTGAACTTCGCAGCCTCCAGAAACACGAGTTTGTAAATTAGCCGGTGTCTTCTTTGTGAAATAAAAAGCTCAAATATTTCTGTTAGCATTGCAATAATGGCCCAAGACAGGGACTCTACACCCAAGTTCCTTCACAGCAATACCTGGATCAGTATCTGATGGAGTAACTGAGGACTGGTTCAGCTTAGCCTCGTTGCCACATCAAAGACGATCACAGAGATGCAGCCTGCGTGTAAATCAGTGGGGCACGATGTAGAATAGATAGCACAGGGCTGGCAGGCGCCGTGGTGGGTAAGGGTGTTGGGTTACCACAAGGCTGACCATGGTTTGAGTCCCGAACCTGGTGGCTTGCTTTTTCACTTCCTGCTTCTCTCTCTCTATGTGTCTCTCTCACTCTAGTTGAACTGAGAAATAATAACACATGGAATTAAATAAATAAATAATTCCTTAAAAAATAAAAAGAATACTATAGCACAGCAGAGAACATTAGTGACAATTTGATGTGTATTTCAAAATGAGCCCAGTGCAGATTTTGAATGTGCACAGCACAAAGGAATGATAAACGTGGGAGCTGGTGGATCTGTTTACTCCCCTGATTTGACCACTACAATTGTACAAACGTTCTGAAAAACCACACTGCACCTCTCAGAAATGTGCACCCATTGTATGTCAATTAGCAATTACAATAGACACCACATAAGGAAATAAAGCAAATTGAATTTAAAGTCCAATTTTCAGTGCTGATTGGAAGAAATTTGACAGTCTCGTTTTGTTGTTGCTTGTTCAGCTGAAACAATTAAAAAAGATGGACAGTGTGACTTTACAACTCACTGTCAGTCCTCAGCCTGCTGGGTTTGCAAGGAAACAGACCAATTTCGTACACTTCACTTCTTATCGACTTTCGGAGTTCTTTAAGCTCTTAGCCACCATTTGCATTAATATTAATATTTAATACAATTATAGCTAATATTATCCTCTGAATGCTTTTGTACACAATAGCCCTGCATTTACACAGTACTTCTCTTCTAGGGAGTTGTGAGTGCTTGTCGACGAGGAGCCAGCTCCCTCCTGCGTCAGCTGTTCTCCAGCCACCCTAGAGAAATACTAACACGAGACAGGACCTCGATTTGTGCTTGTAGCAGAAATAGAGTAATCAGTGTTCTTAGAGCATAAGATACTTCTCTAATAGGTCTTAGGAGGATTCTTTAGTGTTTTAAGCACTTTGCAAAGTCTTGTTCGGAATAAGTTATTTGTTACCGTTGTGAAATTTAACACAGAACATTTTACACTGAGAAAGTCGGTATTTTCGGCTGCTGGAGAAACTGCAGTTAGAACCACACTGTTCAGATCAGACTGGTCTTGGAAAGCATGGATGGATTTTGGTTAGGGTAGCAGTCTTCCATAAACACAGAGATGATTTTCATAACGGGGGAAGAATATTCTCAGTCGTAAAGATGGTCATGACCTAAATACTTAGTCTTTGGCTGGAAATATCAGAGGCAATCTACCATATTCAGACTAAGACAATATCAACGATACGTCCCTGGGAAAATGCCCTCGCCAAGCAATACACAAAGCTAATGACACAGCTGGGAACTATAAGACTGGAGGCCATGAGAGCTCTTGCTGGTTACATCACCCCATGGTGTAAGCACTTCCAACTTCTCTGAGCCTCGATTTATTTATTTATTTAGTTAGAGAATTAGTCTAAATACATTTCTCAACCTTGCTTTGTTTAAATCTTGAGGAAAGAAGAGATCAAACATGTTAAGAACAAGAGAAAGAGCCTGGTCCATCTGATACCAGAAATGTTTCATTAAAAAAATTGCCCTTAATGCTAAGTAATTTCTAGACTTTATAGGGCACAGACACAAAGGATAATACAAAACAAATGGACAAAGTCAATAATTATTTGATAAAAACATGACTTTAGCTGGTTTAGAATATTCTAACGTTATTTACAAACTTGGTAATTTATCTTTTAACTTTCAACTTCAATTTACAAATTTAAATCAATTCCTCAATTGCATTTTAAAAACTGTAATCTCAAAGTTAATCTCTTGGATTTTCTAGGATGCCAAATCCTCTTAAGCATGGTAATTATTTTAAATACCAAATATACAGACTATTATTCTCAAACTTAATACAAAAGCCTTCATACTAGGAATTAGATTTATGTCATCAATAGTCTTAATTTTAAACTTTCCCTGGGTTATTTATAATCACTTATGCATGCTTTATGGAAACAATTTCCTATCCTAAGCAAATTGGGCTACACCATTAATGGGCTTAGCTGGCGTACTCAAAGCTCTTGGCTAGGGTGTGCGATCTAGAGTGGTATATATCCAGGGCAATTTTTCTCAAAGCTGTGACAGGCAGACCGTTTTACAGTCTCTTGATCAAACTGGGCTCCGTGTCCAAACCCTGTCAGTGGAACGGATCGCACTTGGGTTTGTTTGCCTCTCCCTGACTCAGAGATCCAATTTGAACTTGCAAACTCTACCTGGGTTATTTCACCCTTAGTTTGGAATCACCTAATGCATAGGCTGTTGAGTTTTACATTGAATTTTCTTCATACTCATCTTGTAACTATTTCAAAGTGATTGGACTGGATTCTGTCCCACTCTCATGCCTATCACGAGCTATTTCATAACCACAGCTTCTCAACTCATCACGATGACCTGTATAGATTTTCACTCACAAATAGTCTATCTCATCTGAGCCTTTCCCTTCCTGATGATATTAATATTATAGCTATTTGTGTCATTATTGTTGCTAGCCTATTTTGTTGACTTGGAAGGCTAGTCCTAAAGGTTAATATAGTAGCTAGATGATCCATAGCGGGTCTGGCTAAAGTGCTGGCAAGTGGACAAGATCAGCTCTGAGTTTTTATATATTACCAGAGCTGTGATTAGTATAAACCCTTAAATTTCCTTACTTCCCTAACTCAGGTCAATTTGCTTCATGATGCCTTTCAGCTAATAGAAAATGAAAATCTAAGTCACAAGTAATTGGGGCATGATCCTTAAAGCAGTGAGTTCTGCCCCAGTGAGCAGATGGGCAGGCAGCCAGAGAGTAATTCCCAGAGTTCGGGTCTCCTGACTTCTGTCTTTCGCGTTGGGTCTCTTCTTTACGGGGTGTGCAGGCGTGTGTAGGAATGGGGTCATGACTGTTGCACCTAGACAGTCCTAGACAGACAGAAGGAATCACATCTCCATATGGACCTCCCCTGAGACCAACTTCTTCCTAAGAAGAAGTCCCATGGTGACCCCTGAAAGTTTAGGCTTTTCCAAAAGGACTGGTGGAGCAGGCTTCCAAATTCCTGTTTTGCTCCTACCCCTAAATCCCCTCCCCACACAGACCCGCGCACAGCAAGACGGGAAGACTGCTCACTAATGTGCTGAGTAGCAACAGTTGAGAGGACAGAATGGGAGCTAACAAGTCAACAAATTATCTTGCAATATGTATTTTGAACTAGTAATTATTATTGTGAAATACCTTACATTTAAATGCTGATTGTATATTTTTCAAAGTGCTTTCATATACACACACACATATACACACATATACACACAATATACACACATATACATATATACACATACACATACATGTATACACACATATTTATACATATACACACACAGATACATATACATATATATAGCTTGTGTTTAATTTTCCTAACTGCTTGACAAGAAATTCTAACTCCTATTTTGCAAATGAAAACCAGAGACCCAAAGAAGTTAAGTGCTTGACTTAGGTCATGTGTGTGTGTGTTCTAATGAAAGTTACATGTTAGAACATCAGAGACATATTTAAATAATGCCCATGCTGAGGACTCACCGTATGAATTAAATCAACATTTCTGGAGGTGTCCTGGTATTATTACTTCTTTTTAGAGTTGTCTAGATGATTCCAATGTGCAAGCAGGAAAGAATGACAGAACTGAGAACACAGGTTTTCTACTTCCAATGGCATGCTTTTTGCATTCTATCACAGTACTCATTTGAATATGGCCAGTGAGGAAGTTCATTCTTGCATTCTCTGTGAAGAGGAGGGAATATGGTTTTGCGGGCACTCCTCCCAGTACTCGGCCCTCCTGTCCTCAGGAAATGATCTGACAGCAGGGAGCAGGCAGGGGTAGGACAAGCACAGTCCTGCAGGCATGGTCTCCTTGGGCTGGTTGTGCGTAGCAGGTGTTCTTCAACGGGTGGTATCACTGACCCTGGGGAATCTGTAGTCCTGAGGCATGTACCCTGCTCACTAAGCTCCACAGTGCTGGAA
>AAPY01530139.1:0-13930 GCA_000181375.1 Tupaia belangeri
TAAAGTAAAAAATTATTTAAAAAAAAAGACCTAAGTATTTATTTTTTAAAAAAATTCTTTAAAAAAAAGAAATTAGTCATTGCTACAAATCAATGTCTCCCCCAGAAAGCCAGCCGTTAACGTTTCCCCGCCACGGTCAGCCATTTTAGTTAACACTTGATTGAAACAGCCTTTCCAACTCCAATTCTACTTATTCGGATTTCTTTTTCTGCACAGAACCCACTGCTTTCTAACCTGATGTACATTTACTTAGTATCCTGTTTCTGTCTTCCTACATCAGAATGTGAGTCTATGAGATCAAGAATTCTTTTTTTTTCTGCTATGAGTACTTTCAGAAGAGTGGTTGGCACCTCGCTGGTGCTCAGTGAGTCTCCACTGAATGCAGAGTGCTGAGTGCTAACACTGCGTGGGTGAGACTGGCGGGGGTAGGGCATTGGGGCTCCTCCCACCGCCTTGCCCTTGCCCCGAGTTGTCTTTCCTGACTCACAGGCTGACCTTTGAGGAGCTGTCTCTTTTACTCCGTCCCTTCATCCCTGCAGTCTCCTCCATGCGTGCAGACGGAGGAGATCATGTGTGAGCACGTTTCTCGAGCACCTGTGTCTATGAGATTTCGCTTCACTCTGCCAGCTCATGTCTCAGGCCAAAAAGTACTCAGCACGTGTTTCTTAATCTTAGCTGCTGAGACTAGAGCTTTGTTGGCCTTGAAGTCAGTGGTTCCCACGTGGTCCCAGACAGGCAGCACTAGTAGCACTCAGGAGGTTATTAGAAATGCAAGTTCTCTGCCTCCCCTCCCCCCCCCCAGGACATATTGAATTGGAAATTCTGGAGCTGGAGCCCAGCCATCTGTGTTTCCGGAGACCCCGTGGCAGGAGACTGCAATGCATACTAGTTTAAGAATCACTGATTTAAGGCTTAGGTCACTCTAAGGCCATGCTTCTCAACTGGGGAGCTGTTCGCCTCCCAGGGGATATTGGGCAGTGTCTGAAGACATTTTTGGTTGTCACAGCTGGGCAGGCGCTACTGGCATCTAGCAGCTAGAGGCCAGGGATGCTGTTGACCCTCTGCAAGGCAAAGGGCAGTCCCCTACACCAAAAATTACCCAGCCCAAATGTCATTAGTACCGAGATTGAGAAACCCTGCCATCAGGTAACCTCACTTCCCTACAGCCATCCAGTCCTTCCTTCCTTTGAACTGAAGAATAGGGACACGTATGCTGACCTTTATAGTCCAGGGTGTTAAGTGTCATTACTGGGGAAGAATACAGGAGATGCCCCTGTACCAAACTTACAATGTCAGGGAGGGCTTTGGGGGAAAGTTGCCCAGGTGCTGAGTCTTCAAGGCAGAGTTAGCATTAATCAGGGGAAGAGTAGACAGGGTATAGCTTACTCTGTTTTAGTTACACTATCTCACCTAACGCCTGCAACACCTTCTTAGGGAAGCACAAAGACTAAACTACTTGCTTAAAACCACACAGCTAGGAATGTTGAAGTAGGATCTTGAATTCAGAGCTGTAGATTTTCAAATCTGAAAGGAGGTGGTTGCTATTTATAAAAGGCAAAGTGGGAGGACTGGGTATTTTTTAAAAACAGTTCACCTTTGTATTATGGGTTGAGTTGTGCCCCCGCCCCAACACACACACATACACACCCCAACACCTACCAAATGCATATGTTGAAGTCCCAACCTCTGGTATCTTGAAACGTAACTGTATTTGGAGAGAAGGTCTTTCAAGAGGTGGTTAAAAGATCTTTCAAGTTAAATGGAGCCTTTGGGGTGGGCTCTAATCCAATATGATTGGTTTCCTCAAAGGAAGAGGAATGTGGGATACATGTGCATAGAAGTAAGGCCATGAGAAGACAGTGGGAGAAGTGACCTTACTGAGCCAAGGAGAGAGGCCTCAGGAGAAACCAAACCAAGTCCTCCACCTTGGACTTCTAGCCTCCAGAACTGTGAGAATGCATGTCCGTTGTTTAAGCTACTCTACATGGCATTTTGTTATGGAAGCCATCACAAACGAAGATATCTTGTTTCCTCTTTTCGGAAATTGCTTTGATGGTGAGAAAACTTAAATGTTAATTGTGTTTTGTTTCCTCTGCTTAAGCAGAGAATTTTGTGTTATTCTAAAGAATAAACAAAACTGAAAGATCTGGTGTTTTGCCCTCTCCTTATACTGACATATATAGTGGCACAGAGGTAATGTAGCATTCTGGAATGCTAGAAGCCACATGGAAGACCAGAGTTCAGTTCAAGGCTTGGCTTGTACACTTTGGAGACACATACACGTGTGTGTGAGACCCTATTGACAAAGCATGTCTCTCTTTCCCTCTCTCTTTCCTACATGACAAACAATGAACTAAACATTAAGGGAGGGGAAAAAAGATCACTGGGCCTCTTTGTTTCTTCTTCCTCAGGCACATCTGCTGAATCAAAGCTGCTGGGAGACAATTTCTCTTCTTGGCTTTTCTAAGAACCAAAGTTAATTAAGGAGGTTGTGCAGTATGTCCTGGAGGGGAGGAGAGGGACACGTGGTAGAGGCAGATTTTCTGAGGGGAAGAGGTGGTGGAGATCTGTGAAGACCCAAGCTTCATTTCCTTACAGCACTACAAAGAGTCATACCAGGGAACCAGCAGTTAGCGTAATGGCTATGTCGCTGGACTCCCACGTAGTCGACCGCGGTTCGTGTCCCGGACCCGGTGGCTTAAAACTCACGCCGGGCGCGTGTGCGTGCGTGCCCAAGATCCCGAGAGGAGAATGGAGGAGAAGGGATTGCGGCGTGACCATCCCCCTGGGGGGTGATTTCTCGCTTTCTGTCTCTATGTCTCTCTCTGTCTGTCTGGCGAGTGCACGTGCCCTACAGTGAAAATCTCTCCAAAAAAAAAAAGAGTCATACCAGACACCTGGTATGGCTGACAGACCTGAATTCTCACACAGCAGAGCACTTGTGCAGTAGGGACCTCAAGCAGAGTGTGGGCATATCAGAAACTGCTAGCCTGGATCCACCACTGCAGGAACCACCACTGTAAGTTCTGCATATGCGCCTAGAATTGACACTGCCAGTGGGGAGTGGAGGGCACAGTTAGCACCAATAAAAACTGACATTGACTCTCCCATCTATCCAGAGAGATGGAGAGATTGAGCTGAACTTAAAGCTTAAGAGAAAAATCGTGTGCTATTTTTGCACACCCAATTGTGCACAGAGTCCAACCAGCTATGCTTTGTTTTCAGAACTGGAATATCAAAAAAAGCAGGGCAGAAGCCAATTTAAGTCAAAGCCGAAAAACACTTCTTTCAGCAAGAGAAACAATGAGCCCGAGAGAAAAGGAGGAATAAGCCACCCAGTGTTTTTCTTCTGGCTCTGCCACTGTCTCCTGCTCTGTTTTGTCTCCTGACTAGGACTAATTATACTTGTCATCTGCATCAGAAGGATGGGGCTAAGATTAACAAGTTAATGTGGGGAAAAGCTCTTGGAGCTCAGTAGATGAAAGGGGATCTAATTAGCCAGGCCAGCAATGACCGCAGGCGAGCAGGCAGGCAGGCAGGCAGGCTGGCAGGCTGGCAGGCGGGCCAGGTGGGCAGGCAAGGGCAGACTCTGCTCCTTATTCTTATCGAAGATCTGGTTCCAGCTCCTCGGAGGGCCTTCTGCAAATTCCACACAAGCCTTCAACACCAAGAAAGAATCTTCTGCATTTGCCTCCAACCCTAGAATTCTGTGATTGTTTAGAGAGTGGGGGAAAACTATGTGCCTCTCTAAACGGGTTGAGAGAAGGAAAATACAGAACGTATTCTCTGTCTTGTTCCCTCAGCTCGGGCTGATGGGCATGAATAGGATTTAATGATATGTAGGGAGCTGTGGAACAAAGCGTATAAATCAGGTAAGTGTGGTGATGGGTCATGAGAGCAATGCGGGTCTGAATTCTGCCTCTGCCACTTAACTAGGTAAAAGAACTTGGGCCAAACACTTGAGAGTCCTGTTCTTTATTTGCCCACTTGGGGTGATACTTCCTACCACATAGCATTGTGAGACTTAAATTTGGTTTTTTGTTTTTGTTTTTAATTTGTTACAGGGCATGTATGCTTACTAGAGAGCGTGAGGAAGAGAAAGAGAGTGTGATAAAGCACCTCCCAGGAGGGAAGGCCAGGCTGGAAACCCTTCTCTTCCATTCTCCTCTTGGAATTTTGGGCATGTGACCCACATGGGCCAGTGTATTTTTCTTTCTTTTTTTGGAGAGAGATTTTTGCTATAGGGAATGTGTGCTTGCCAGAGAGACAGAGACAGAAAGAGAGAAAACATCCCCTGTGGGGGATGGCCATGCCACAATCCCTTCTCCTCAGGACTTTGGGCTCACATGCACATGCGCTTGTCATTGACTTTCAAGTTGCTGGTTCTGAGACCAAGCCACAGTTGCCCAAGTGAGAGTCTAGTGTTTTAACCACTACACCACCTGCCGGCCCCATCCAGTGTATTTTTCTTTTTTTTTTTTTTTTCTCGAGGTTTTTGCTATAGGGCACGTGTGCTCACCTGACAGAGAGAGACAGAAAGCGAGAAATCACCCCCCAGGGGGGATGGCCACGCCACAATCCCTTTCTCCTCCATTCTCCTCTTGAGAACTTGGGCACACACGCACACACGCCCGGCATAAGTTTTAAGCCACCAGGTCCAGGACGTGAGCCGCGGTCGACTACATGGGAGTCCAGCGACATAGTCATTATGCTAACTGCTGGTCCCCACATTCAGTGTATTTTTCAAGCCACTGGGTCCAGGCCTCGAGCTGTGCGGTAGACCATGTGGGGTTCAGTTGCCTTAACTACCACAGTACTGGCTGGCTCTCAGATTTGTTTTTGCTAGGCACATGGTACCTAAATAAGTGGATATTTTTATCAATGTTAATCAATGTTTGTCCTGCCTGGCACATAATACTTAAAATTGTAGTTTGTTGGAATTCCTTCATTCAACAAATACATGTTACATTATTTATTGTGGGCCAGGGAATAAGGGCACGGGGACCCTGGGTGTAAGTGTGGAGCCTCACAGACGCAGATCTCCCCTTCCCGAGATGAGGGCTGTATCAGATGGCGAGCTCCATACATTCTCAAATCCTTCTTCTATGCCTCGTTTCTACTCTTAAAAGGTATCACTTGAGTATTTTTTTTAAATAAAAAAATTCCTAAAACCTGCTCACAGGTATGCTTACCTGAAAGAAAAAGGAGGTTAATTTCATTCCAAGAATAAAAGGGATTTTGTATTAGCTTAGAACACCCCCAAATTAGCCCAGCAGGAGTTGAACATGTTCAAGTATAAGTAACCTTTCCCCCTGTCAATTCCATGGAACAGGACTCAGAGTTGCAATTTCACCTATTATGTAAATGCAGCCTGGCAGGAATTAAAATGAGGCCAGAACTTGTAGTGTTCCCAGAGACTGAGAAGAGACTGGTTCTCACCGGGTTCTTCTTCCCAGCACTTATTACAACTGCCACTAAGCACAGGGTAGTGTAAACATTAAGTTATCACGTCTCCTCACTGGGCAGTGAGCTGCAGGCAGGTAGAGACCCTGACTCAGGTTCCTGACAAAAATCTCTCAACCTGATGTTGTCTTCTGCACGGGCTCGTGACAGGCAGCATTCCCTGAAGCTGTGTGTGTGCAGGAGAGGGTCAGGGCTCTCTTCCACAGCAACCCCATGAGGATATGAGACAGAGTGAGGTTTATGACTTGACTTGGTTCTACGCCATCATCTTAGTCCACTTCCTTTTACTATAAAAGAATACCTGAGACTGAGTTGTTTATTAGTAGTATTTTTGCCAGAGGGCATATGTACTTGAGAGAGAGGGAAAGCAAGCACCGCTTATGGAGAACGGTCGTAGTGCAATCCCTACACTTCCATTTCTCCTTTCTTTGAAGATTTTGCAAGCACACACGCCCAGTGTGTTTTCAAGCAGTTGGGTCCAGAGCACGCGGTTGGCCATATCCAGCTGCCTTAACCACCAGGCCATGGGCTGACGCGAGACTGGTAATTTATCACGAACGGAAATTTATTCGGCTCGTGGTTCTGGAAGTTGGGAAGTCCAAGAGCATGACACAGGCATCTAGTGAGGGCCTTCATGCCCTCTTGTCCCATGCTGCAAGGTGAAAGGGCAAGTGAGTGTGCGAGGCCCTTAGGAAGAGAGCCAAGCTTATCCTTTGATCAAGGCCCCACTCTATGGATGACAACCTACTCCTGAAATCAGGCCTTTAATCCATTCATGAGGGCAGAGTCTTCATGACATGATCACCTTTTAAATGTCCTACCTCTTAATGCTGTTACATTGGAGATTGAGTTTCCAACACATGAACTTTGGGGAACACATTAAAACCTGAGCAGCCAACAAGTACCAGAACCATGCCATTCAGAACAGAGCTGGGCCCAGAAGTCTTTCACCAACTCCACCACGCTGTCCCCATGAATGTCTGTAAGATGAAATAGGAGGAAGGAGGGCTTGCTGGAAAGATAGAGGAGAGGTTGATTAGATGCAGCTGGGGTCGCATTCGAGCTCTGTGGACTTCAGCTTCTCAGCTCTAGAACTGCCCCAAGATCAGAATGCAGTGCAGGCTGGTCTCCCCTCAGATTAGCTGGGTAACTGAGGCAAGTTACTTCGTAAGTCTAAATCTTAGCTTTTCATCTGCAACATGGTGATTAAAAATGAATAAAACATAAAATCAAAACCACAATGAGATACCATTTCACACTCAGTGCCTACTATTAAAAAAAAAAAAAAAAAAACAGAAAATAACAAGTGCTATTGAGGATCTGGAGAAATGGAAACCCCTGTACCCTGTTAGTAGGAATGTAAAAGGGTGAAGATGCTATGGAAAATGGTATGGTGGTTCTAAAATAATAATAATAAAAACTCAATTAGAAACAGAACTGCCATTTGATTCAGAAATTCCACTTCTGAGTATATACCCAAAAGATTTGAAAGCAGAGTCTCAAAGAGGTATTTGCACGCCCATATTCACAGTGGCATTATTTACAACACCCAAAAGATGGAAGCACCCCAAATGTCCATTGATGGATAAATGAATAAATAAAATGTGTTCCTGCCTTATACAGGAAGGAAATTCTGACACACACAGCAACATGGACGGATTTAGGGAGGTTAAGCTAAGTAAGATAAACCAGGCATAAAGGACGAATATTGTAAGATTCCATTTACATGAGGTACCTTGAGTAGTCAAAGTCATAAAGACAGAAAGTGGAATGGGGGCTGCCAGGGGCTGAGGGGAACAGCAGGATGGGGAATTGTTAAATGGGTTCTGTTTTGCAAGATACAGAGAGTTCTGAGCATAGATGGTGGTGACAGCGAGCGTACTTACGCTTCATCATCAACTAGTTCACAATGAACTGGTTGCTTACAAATGGTTGCGATGACACATTTCATGTTATGTGCATTTAAAATTTTTAATAATAAACTAATAAAAAGGGACCAGCAGGTGGTGTGGTGGTTACGGTGCTGGACACTCCCACCTGACCAACCACGATTTGAGTCCCAGACCTGGTGGCTTGCTTTCTCACTTTCCCTCTTTCTCTCTCTCTCTGTGTATCAATCTCTGGTCAAATTAGAAAATAAGATGAATGAATAAATGAAATAAAATAAATAATTCTTTCAAAAATAATAAACTAACAAATAAACAACTGGCCCAACCTCTGTGGCATAACCAGTAGTGTATCACAGCTGGAAGTCACATTCTGACCATGGTTCTAATCCTTGGTCCAGGAGGCCTGAAAACATGACAGGTGTGTGTGCATCATGTGTGTATGTGCAGGATACTGACAGATCAGGGGAAAGGGATGACAGCTTGCCCAAGCCCTGTGAATGGTGCCCCTCTCTTTCTCTCTCGTGCATGCACACACACTCACATGCACACATGAATGACATAATAATAAAGATTAAAAAATAATAATCATAATCCAGGACCAACAGAAGGCATAGCAGTTACATTGTTGGACTCTTACATGGCTGACTGTGGTTCGAGTCCTGGACCCAGTAGCTTCAAACTCACTCCGGCTTATGTGCATATGTGCCCAAGATCCCAGTAGGAGACAGTAGAGAAGGGATTGTGGTGTGGCCATTTCCCTCTAGGGGTTGATTTCTCACTTTCTCTCTCATTGTCTCTTGTCTCTGTCTCTCTGGTGAACACATGTGCCCTAAGTCAAAAACCTCTTTAAAAAAAAAAGAGAGAGAAACTAATCCACCTCTGAGGAATGCTGTAAAGGCCACACGGGTTAGAATCTGGAACATAAACTAGATTGCGAACTGAGGTTAACAGCCTAAACGCTTTAGGGGCTCCCCAGGGCTTTACCTTTTCAGAGAGGATTTCTAGACTTTCGGCCCTGAAGAAGTAGAGGCCCCTACCAGACTTGGATTCAGTGTGGTAGACCACACAGAAATTTACAGTTGGGCAAAGGTTTGGGGTTTTTTTAAGGCAGAGAGGACTTTGGGTGCATTGCAGACTTCAAAGCAGATAGTTCTCACCACCCACGGTCCCAGGGTGTGTTTGGAACTAGCCTCCAGGCAGGGCAGGGCAAGAACAGGGCCTGATGGGGGTGCGGCCCTATTTTTATGTCTCTGCCAGACACTGGTGCCAGTTTGCTACCAGCTGCCTGAATCTTCCAGTGCCGCCAATAAAAGGTTCAGGAATGCTCACCCGGCCGGAAATGCCAGGCCTCCCTCCTGGTCTGCACGCGGCACAGCTGTCTGCACTAGCACTCCGGAGCAGAACGACTGCTCCAGTCTATGGACACCTCAGTGTTTTGCATCTATTATCTCATTTAATGCTCACAGCATCCTCATCCTCACAGAGGTATGACTTATTTTTCATATGTGAAAACTGAGATCAAGTGACCTGCAGAAACTAGGGAGTGAAAGAAACTGGATCTGAACTCAGGTTTTGTCTCGGGCTGGTATCTATTTTATTATGCCAACCTGGAAATAAATGAACGAATGAAAATTGTGGGGTTATCTCTAAATGTCTTTTACCTAAGCGTTTCAAAGCACTTTTCAAGAATTCCGTAGTAATGTACTGATACCTACTCTGCAGGCACCACAGAGAACTGGTTTTACGAAGTCAGGCCACAATGTTCTTTGTCCTCAGGGATCTTGCAGCCAACTGGGAAGATGTGGCAACCAGAGATAGCTAACATTTACTGACATTGCTGGGCTGGCTTTTCCATGGAGTTATTTTATTTAATCGATACAAAAGAAGAAAGGAAAAAGAAGCTTGCAAAAGAAGTACTAATATTATATTCATTTTTCATTTTTCTTCTTCCTTTACTTTTTTTTTTTTTTCAAATGAGAATACTGAGGCTTAGATGGGTTAAAACTAACATATGGCGGGGCCAGCAGGTGAGGCGGTGGTTAAAGGCGCTGAATTCTCACATGGTCGACTGTGGTTTGAGTCCTGGTCCTAGTAGCTTGCTTCCTCATTTCCCCTTTCTCTGTCTCTCTCTGTCTCATTTTGGTCAAATTAAATAAATAAATAGCAAATGGACCTAAATAATTCTTTAAAATAATAAAAAATTCAAAATAAAAACTAGCCTATAGTAACATAACCCCCTCAGTGTTACTTAGTGTTGTCTTTCGACCTAACTGTGTGTCCATGGTCTGCTACAAAATAAGTATAGAAATTGTAGCATTTGATAGGGTGATTTTATATGGGTTGAACACAATTATTTTTTAGATGTTGCTCTTATATTTCATGTCCAATTCTTTTTTTTTTAATTTCATTTTTTTAATTCCCTTTATTTTATTTTTCAGAAGGATTCACCTGCAATGAACTGGAGAAAAACGATTACTTCTTTCCCACAGACAATTTGTTCTGATCCAAGGCACTGATGATACTAGCAACGACTTACTATCTCCTATATTTCATGTGCATATATGTTGGAATGATATTTTATTATACCGATAGAGGACAGTAAATATATCAGGCAGTTACTGGCCCTTTTGCAACGATCATCTCCTAGCAAAAAATTAATTTGTCCTCTTGATGCTTTTAAATGCGGCTGCTAGGAAATTTGAGACTGCCGTTGTGGCTTCATTATGTCGCTACTGAACAGAGCTGAGGTAGCCCCTGCTACGACTTTACTTTCCTTCACAGGAGTTATCCCCACCAGATATTAGATGGTGTGTTTATGGGTTTATTTATCATCAGCCTCTCCTGCTGGGATGCAAACTCCAGAATGTCAGAGACTTTATTTCCTGTTCACTGCTCTAATCCCGGGGTTAGCGCAATGCCCAGTGCAGTACAGGTATTCCTAAAGTGTGGTATGAATGGATGGATAAATGAACGAACAAACCCAATCGGTCTAGAAAAACCTCTCAAGCCTCGTTGTCTTTGTGTTCATATCATTTTGCTTGTGTTACAATTTACTTAAAAAGTGCCTTTGTTAAAAAGTATAATGTGCACGTATATTAGCTTGAACATACACCCTTAAAGCACTTAGAGAACATATTCAGTGCCCTACTCAGAAATCCACACTCTAGAAGAGACTGCTTCACTTTTCACATCTAGAAATCTACACCAGAGAGTTGTTCATGAGTACCAGGAATGTCAAAAACAATGACTCATTGCTAAAGGGAGTACAGTGCTCAAGGTGGCTTAGCTAGAAAGACTGCACCGATCAGCTGCCTTGCAAAGCAAGGCATGAGAATCAGCAGACTCAGTGGGGGCGCATCCCGGGGCAGCCCTCCAGGTCCTGCCTCAGTGGTGCCTCCCTCTTCATGCAGAACTGTCACGCTTGGCTTGTGTGCTGGTGGACTGGTCTATCATGCAGGGAATCTTCCATGCAGACTCCCTTTCATGCTTGTCCGACTCTCTTTCATCCCCCACACTTATTACAAGAGCTGATTGTGGTTTTCTGCCTAACCTGTTAATAAATACAAGTCTGGCAGAGTTTGGCCTAAGACCTACTTTCCTAATAGACACACCTCCCGGTAGCAAGAGGAGCTGGAAGGGATGCAGGTACCACCCCTACCCCTTTACTTCTGATCGCTGGAAACTCCTGATATTTATCAAAAGAAGCTGACGGTTGTTAAACCAACAGACTGGCTCAGGCCTGTCAGTAGGAGACTTTTTCACCCTAGATGCTGCTTATTAGTTCATGTTTTCTCCTGAAGCTTGCCTAGATTATAATAGAAACATTCTGTGGGGACCAGCAGGTGACATGGCTGACTGCCGTTCAAGTCCTGGACCTGGAGGTTTGAAAACAAATGCCAGGCACATGCTCATGCGTGCCCACAATCCCAGGGTTTGCAGCGTGGTCATCTTCCCTGGGGAGGATGATTTCTTACTTTCCCTCTCACTGTCTCTCTCTGTGTCTGGTGACTGCATGCATTGAATGGCAGAAACCTTTAAAAAAAAAAGAAAACTTCCTCTGCTCGGACATTATCTGTCTGCAAGTAGGCTGAGGTAGCTCGGCTTCTTTCGAGTCTATTGCTAAGAGGGGTGGTCATCATCTCCGCAGCCTCAGAGGTCCGGGTGGGCTGCTCACTCTGAGCAAACTTTGAGAGGCAACCAACGTTCTCCTTAGCCTTTGGCCCTTTATTCTCCCTCCGAGAACAAATCCAGTCTTTAGAAAATTGGGATAGGCTGGACTCCAGGTTCCCAGCCCAGGGACACTGCCCTTGGCGATCTCAGGGTATCGCATGCAGGCCCCAAATCTACCTGTGCACCATGGATTGTCCATGGGCTAAAAGAATAACATTTCACACATGAATGCACCATGTTTCCTATGCTTATGGGTGAATAAATTCATTTTTTAAAAGTTTATTTGTTTATTTTTTTCATAATCCAGAGAGAAAGAGCAAGAGAGAGAATCCCAACAGGGTCTTCATGCCACAATCTGCCCTCATCCTTAGCCAGCCCGGATCACGGCCATGCATATACCCAGCATACTCACAGGGGTCTCTGGACTAGAACTGGGAACCTTCCCAGGTGGAATTGCCTCACAGAGTGTCGCGTTTTACTGCTATACCACTGTCTGGCCCCTCAAATTCATTTTGATTGTGTTACTTAGTAGTAACTTTTTGTCAACGTCTGAATCAATGTATTCTAAAGGAACAACGCTGTCCCTCAGGGCTCTCATCCTGAAAGGTTGGGCGTTGCTGAGCTTATTAAAACCTTTGAAGACAGTTCAGAAAATACCTAGACTAGTTTTGCCCCAAACGAAAATCCAAATTTAAAAAGCAAGCAATAAAAAAATCCAGAAGTCAAGACCAGTCATGGTGGTTGGGATGCTGAACTTTCATATGGCCGACCATGGTTTGAGTCCTAGACCTAGAAGCTTGGTTTCTCACTTTCTCTCTCTATCTCTCTTTCTCTCTGGTGAGTGCATGTGCCCTCTGGCAAATTAAGAAATTATAGTAATGATGATAAATAAAATTAAATAAATAATTCTTTTTTTTAAAAAAAAAAAAGTCTCCCTACCTAAGCATATTTCACATACAGCTAAAGGGCTAGCCTGCTCCATGCCAAGGCAGATCTGGGCTTAGGCCACGTTGCTTGTGCCCATAAATGTCTGCACAGCCCTACAGCCTGGGGCCCACTACCTCACACTCTAGAGGAATCATCCTATCATTCGACAGTTATCTGCATGTTGCCAGGCAGAAATAGTAAGCCCTTGGAGAACAGCGGTAAATCAGCCAGCAAGACTCATCAGACAAGGGCATGCGACACGGTGGTGGAACAGGCAGCTGTTGGAGTACAGCAGTGGGACCTGTGACCGCTCTAGGGAAGGATGCCCCAGGTGATCCTGGGAGGTAGGTAGGCAGAGGGAAGAGGGTGAGTAGGGACAGCACGATGGTGTGAAACTCAGACTGAGAGAACAGCAAGGATAGTGTATCCCAGGCCGAGGGGAGGGAATGATTATTACAATTAACCCAAGTGACAGAGATCTAAGTGTTCTGCCATGTATATTAACCTCTAAGGCTGATAATATTATTTGCCTTGTTTTGTAGATGAGAAAACTGAGGCACAGAGGAAATACCTTGCCCAAAGTCAGGTGGCTAGAAAGTGATAGAACCAGGATTCAAACACAGATCATCTCCAACCAGGATCTTGGTGCTTAACCACTGTGCAGCACTGCTTGAAGTCTCAGGAAAGTAGGAAAAAAGAAACATCAACCGGGCACAGTTCAATGCTGTGGCAGACTCCAAGGTAAGGCAGGGGAGGCAGAAGGGGCCAGACCATGCCTGACTTTGTTCATAGCGCTCAGGAGTCTGGACTGAATCCAAAAGGCAATGAGAAGCTATTACAAGGGTTTAATCAGAGAAGTGAAATTGAGCCTATTCATAAACTTTCCTGCTAGGCCAGAATCTTGCGAGAGCACCATCACGGATCATCAACCATCCTGCCTCACTTCCCTGATCACCTGTCACCTCCAGTAACTCACACACTCCTGCAAGTCATTCAGCAGCACCCAGTCCTTAGCACGGGGTGCTCTGCTCATCTGCCCGGATTGCCCACTCTGTCCAGCTCTCGGCAGCCTCCCCTCCCATGTCCCTAATCCCCTCTCAGAATGTTTTCTTCACCTCTTGCCCTAATGAGGGCCTGGATTTGCCTTGAAACTTGTGCTTCCATTGCAGCTACTTGAAAACACGTTGGCTTTGTTTTTTGCTAATACCCTGCCCACGTACCAGGAACCGGGATAGGTACATGCCTGGTTTCCCATAGCCATTTCCAAACCCCTGGCTCCCTTCTCCTTCAATCCCACTTTCTTGGAAGTTTATGGCATCAGATTATGCCCTCTCTCCCTACCCGCTTCCGGGTTGCTGCCCTCTCCTGCCAGCAGTCTCACTCCTTTCATTAAATGACTTCAGCATCTTCTCACGTCCTTCAGTGGTCCCCATTCCTGGTACTAAAATCAGATGGCTTATTCACCCAATATCCCAGCTGCT
>AAPY01530289.1:0-20095 GCA_000181375.1 Tupaia belangeri
TTTTGCTGTGTGCACCTGTGCTCACTGGAGAGACAGAGACAAAAAGTGAAAAATCACCCCCACCCCCAGGGGAATGGCCCTGCTACAATCCCTTTTCTTTCAGTCTCTTACTGGGATTTTGGGCATGCACACACTCGTACCTGGTGACTTTCACACAATTTTAATCTACCATTTTTTTTTAACCTGATTAGTCTATCATGCCACTTACCATACTAGGTCTAAAATCATAAAATCATAATTATTGTGAATTTCTTTCTCTTCCAGTATTGATAAGTAGCTGAGGTGAGGAAAGGTTTATTTCATGCCTCTCTTCAGTGCCTTGAGAGGCTTCATCTGTTGGAGTCATCCAAGTCAAACTGGACCAAACCTGGAGGAGCTGAGAAGGGCAAAAAGTGAGTTGCCTTGTGTTGAGGTCTCACCTGGCCTGAGTGGAAATATAGTCCTTAGTATTTACAGATTCCATATTTTGGAATTCACAAACTTACTAGTGTATTTGTAACTCCCAAATCAATACTCCGCGGCTTCCATGGTCACCCACAAACATAGAGTGTGGCAAAAATGGGGCACCCACATGTTTCTAATGGAGACCCCACAAGGTGATGCCCTATCTTCTTATTTCAGCTCTAATAAACAATGTCCTGTTTAGGGCCTTGGGCCTTTTTTTTTTTTTTTCTTCTTTTTTTTGCATGTTTGTTCTTTTTGTTGGTGATCTTGTATTTAAAATGGTCCCAACTGCTGAAGGGCTGTCTAGTGTTTCTAGGTAGGAGAAAGCTTTGCTGTAACCTTCAGAAAAAATACATGTGTTAGGTAAGCTTTCTTTGGTCGTGAGTTGTAGTGCTGTTGGCTCTGAGTTCACTGTTGGTGAATCCATAATATATATTAAATAAGATGTCTTTAAACAAAAACATTCTTAGAGTGAGATCATTGATTGGTTGATGAAAATGTTGTAACCACAACCTTTTAAGAACCTAACCTATACTTCCACCAGAAGCAATGATTCAGTATTCTCTAATTTAGTGTTTATGACAACTTTATAGAATGTAACCACTGTGAATAATGAGAATTCCCTAGATATTTATCATTTGTAGGATTATAACAGGCTATCCATCAGACTGATCTGGACAATTTGGAGGTTATGGAGATAAATTACTAAAATATTTTTCTCAAAAGTGAGAAACACCTGATCGGGCTATGGTATTTAGAAAAGGGAGAAGAGATGCAAATAGGGTTGCTAGTTTTTCAAGAAAAAAGTTTCGTGGTAGCAGATGCTGGTACTTAGGGGATTTTATCTTGGGATCAGATATCTTTTTGTTCTGCTCCTAGAAAATTCATGCAGAAAAATAACAATAGGTTGCTTCAGAGCCTGACAAGCATAGGGTTAAGATGTCTCATGAGCTTTTTATTAATATAGCTACCGAAGGGGAGGAAAAGCCAATTTATCGATGTCAGTCCCCTCAACCCCTTTCTGCCTGAATGACTCAGTTGTCTATTGCACTGAATCTTGTTTCTTCTGGGAATTCTGAAGAGTGTTAGAGTTAAATTACCACCACTGAAACATTCTGTACTTGTTTGTGAAAGAAAGCCTTGTCCAAAAGGCCTCTCATCTCCTGGAGTTAAAGTAAAGAGATTCTTGAACAAAAACCAGATAGGTAGATTAGAGGATATTCTCCCTTCAAGCCTTCATCTTCTTCTTTCTAAAGTATCTGTTACTGAGAAACCAACTTCTCAAGTCCTGACGTGCTGGGAAGTGTTTTTAATTAGCGGCTTCTTTTTATTCTCTCCACTGTGCATCACACTCAGCAGGCCCACCCAGAGGCGAGATGAAGTGACTTTGCTATTGTTTTTGCTGCTACTTTTTGGTGTCTCTCCTGAGTCCATGTCTCTAATTTTCAACTTTCATTTTCTAGAAAAAATATTACCAATTAAAGGAGTTTCTGAGACTATGAATTGGCACAGCCATTTTCTAGGGAGAATTGTCAATATCAATCCAAGTTTGAAATGTGCCTAACTTTTGACCCGACAGTTGCACTTCTAGAAATTTATTGTATATGTTAATGCATAAAGATATTTAAACAAAAATGATCACACTGTGCTAGTTTTATTTTATTTTATTTTATTTTTATTTATTTTTTAGGTTTTTGCCATAGGGTATGTGCCCTTACCAGAGAGAGAGACAGAGAGAGAGAGAGAAAGTGAGAAATCACCTCCCAGGGGTAATGGCCACACTGGAGTCCCTTCTCCTGCTTGACCTCTCAGGATTTGGGGCACCCATGCACATGTGTCCAACATGATTTTCAAGTCAACGGGTTTGGGACCCAAACTGTGGTTGACCATGTGAGAATCCAGCACCTTAACTACTATGCTACCTGCTGGCACCTAAACTGCTATTTTTTAAAAAATTATTTTATTTGACTTTATTACCCATTTATTTATTTATTTATTTAACCAGAGAGGGAGAGAGGAAAGAGAGAAAAAAAAATGAGAAAGTAAGCCTCCAAGTCCAGGACTTGAACCACAGTCGGCCACATAGGAGTCCAGCATCCTTAACCACCACACCACCTGCTGGCCCCCCTAAAGTGCTATTTTTCACAGAAAAAACTAGAAGCAACTTAACTATACTATACGTAAACTCCATTAGAGAGAAAGAAGGATGTCTTTCTGTACTGATAGGAACAGCATTTTGTTAACTAAATTTGACAAGTTGTAGAAAATGTATAAAAGAGTAATATCCATCTGTTGATAATGGTGACCTTCATGGCCATTTGAATTGAGAATGAGGAGTTTGGTGGAAGAGTAAAGGGGTGGTCTTTAATTACTTCACTTTATGTTTTTATGATTTATTGTGACAAAAACCATGTATTTTAAAAGTTTTATTCTATGTATAAGAGAGAAAAAGATAGTGAAAGTGATAGAATCTCTGATAGCATCTTGACACTGTGATTACACATATGCATGGTTGCATGGTATGCTCAGGGAGGCCTCCGGACTTGAACCAACACCTTTCCCATGTGGTCTGCCTCACAGAGTGCTCTGTCTTCCTGCCCTGGCCCCCCATGTATATACTTTTCTAATGCCATAAAAACATATTTTATGAAAGCTGCCCCCACTTCAGGGAACTTCTACGGAGATGCAGTGATTAGGCCATCAGACACCTGTTGAGTAAGCATATGTCAGGCTGCCCTGACCCTGGTGTGCTGCCTTGTCCATCCATTTAGTTGATGATAGATTTAGATGTTCTACATCTTATTTCTGTGCTGCATATTCTATGGGTATCTGTGATCCATCCACGGCAGGAATGGAGGATATTTGGCTATGAAGAGAGGAGCTGTTGAGAAGTGAGGTCTAGTTAGAAGAGGCTTAAATGACATGTGAGAATTGGAAGCTCAGGAAGTAACCATACATTCATTAAAACTTAAGGACCTTGGCTGATGTGATTAGTTCCTAAGTATCATGACTGAGACCTTTTTTAATGGCAAACAGGAGAAAGAAAGAGGGATATTAAGGAACTGCACTGGCTTGAATCCAGAGTGAGAATTCTGGAAAATGAGAGCTCGACAGTTTTATCCATGATCAATTTGATCTGAGGCCTGGACAATGTTTGTTGAAATGGTGTAATCAATTATATGCTGTGTAAAAAAATAATGCCTTTGATAAATAGATTCATTTAGTAATTCAACAGTCATTTTACTGAACTCCTACCATGTGCTAGCCACTGGGCGTGGTTTAAGTGTTAACTGGATTATCCACTTGTTTCTAGCAAAACTTACAACAAAGTCTTAAAACATTTCAGCCCTGAGGAGTTGATGGTTGTGGTATGAAGCACTGATTTCCATAGCTATAAAATAACACCACCCTCTGTTGTAATAAGAAAACTCTCTTTTGCTTACTTAAAAATGTTAGTGAAAAAAGCTTCTCTGAAGATATGTAAAATGTCCTCATTCACTTTTAGACTGTCATATTGCAAAATATGCAGGAATTAGATGAATCAATGTACCAAAAAAATTCTTCTGGCTAAATTGTGCAGACAGAAACACGGAAATGGTTTCATTTCACAGCTCACGGATGATGTCAAAGAACAATTAGATAGCCTTACTGGAGGGGCAGGAATCCTTGTGTTTTAGAGATTCCTCAAAGGGAAGAAAAGAAACAAGCAGGGAGAGAGCAGTATAAAAGAGTCACCTGGAGCAGTTAAGAAGCACTAACTAGGAATCTCATATGTGGGCAGGCACAGAGTGGCATTTGGTGGTTCTTTGTAAGCACAGGGCTTGGTCAAGCTCCTTTATTTTTCTCTTCTAAATGGAAACAAGAAAAACAGGTTCATTCTTTCTTATGTCTGCATAAGATACATCCCACCTCCCTTCCTCCTGAGAATAGTCCTCATGAATTAAGTTTTTATAACCTGGCTAGAACTCAGGCTATTGCAGTCACTCCAAGTGTTGTGAGGTCTTGGCCCTATTTCCCTTCTTTGTCAACAGAAAGACCAAACTCCATTTTTTTTTCTGACATTCACGTTTCCATTCATCACCCAACAAATACTTATTAAGAACCCATATATCAAGTCCTATGCTTTTTGGTGAAGATAAAGAGATGAAAAAGGACCTTACAGCCTTTTAGATGAGAAAGTCAGGCAAGCAATAAATTAGAGAATCATCTTGATGGTCCTTTTTCCTTTATCTCCAATATCAAGTTCTGTTGTCTCTGCCTCCAGAATGCATCCCCTACTTGACCAGGTCCCTCCAGTTCTGTTGTCTACACCTGAGTCCAAGCTAGTCTGGATGAACTGGTTCTCCTGGTTCTGTTCTTATTTTCTGCAGCCCCCTTTCCTCACAGCAAGAAGTATCTTTAAAAGAATGGAAGTCAGATCATATCACCACCTTGTATTAAAGCTTTCACTGGTTTCCTGTTGAATTTAAGATAAAATTCAAACTCTTTAAGGGGCTTCTGTTTGTCTCTTCCAATTTATCTGATACCACTACACTTGATGTTCCTATCCTTCCTCACACTAGCCTTCTTTTCTAGCTCATTTCTCCCTCAGGGTCTTTACATTTGTTCCACTTCTGCCTGACCCATCTTCCTCTCTTCTTTGCTTGACTTCCTGTGTCTTAGCACAAGTGTTTCTTCCTTAGAGAGGCCTTTTCCACCACTCTCCTTAACTCTTCCAATCTCTAGGTATCACATTAATTCATTCTATTTTTCATGGTATCAGTTGGTATCTGAAAAAAATTCTTATTTATCTCTTTACTCCTTGTTTATTATCTATGTCCCCCACTGAGAGCATATACTGGAGGGTATCTGGGCTGAACTGTCCTCTCCTTATTGTCTGGGCATAGGTCAGAGTCAGTATGTATTTGCAGAATCAGTGAATGAATACAGTAGTAGAAGTACCAGTATATATTTTCACAGTAATCTGTACTGGACATATTATTCATAGATTAATCCTAAAACTAATAAAGATAGAATCTTATGGCCATGCATAGTTGCAAGAGTAAGAAGGAGTGTTAGGAGTTTGTAATCCTCTGCTCTTCTAGATTATCAGTAATCAATTGTTTTTTTCACTTTCTATAGCCTTTCAAGGGTCTGGGCTCTCTCTATAGGAAAATGTACATTTTGCACATACACCACAATTTCTATATATTTATAGAGGGTGACCATCTGTTCCAGTGTGTCTAGGATTGAAGGGTTTCCTGGGATGCTAGGACAGAGGAAACAAGAACAATTTGTCCCTCTAGGATTATATCACCCCAGAAGTCCATTTGTAAATTCCTAAAGTGCCCTAGCTCCTTCCTGAAAGGGTTCACATATCAGAAAATGTTAAGAAATGACTGAACATCTGCTAAGAGTGAACAGAGAAGTGGAACCAAGGATGGAAATGTTGGGTGTCATTGATAGGGTAAGTCTGTACAGTGGGACTTCATGCAGAGCATGGATTTAGAGAAAGCAACCGCTGACAGCATCATCATCACCACTTTAGGTGATGCGATGATGAAATATTGATCACTATTGATGCTTGGACTGGCATAGTTATTCCTCAGTTCCTTCCAGTAAACAAAATAATCCACAGTACAAGTTTAGTGTCCCCACTGCCAAGTCATATGTGGTAGCAAATATGTTTTCATAAAGTGGGAAAATGAACTTGATAAAGGAAACTTAGACCCTCTCTTTTGGAGGGCCTTCTGTGACACACAGGTGTCATATGCAAGAGCCCAACGGATACAGGTAATCCATGATCCTGTGTGGTTCATATAGCTGAATCATTTCATCAACACAACCTAGAAGGGAGACTAGTTAGTAATCCCTGGATCCTGGCAGAAAATGATGTATTTGGGACCGGCAATTAGCATAATGACTATGTCGCTGGACTCCCATGTAGTTGACCATGGTTCGCATCCCGGACCTGGTGGCTTAAAATTCATGCCAGGCGCGTGTGCGTGTGTGCCCAAGATCCCGAGAGGAGAATGGAGGAGAAGGGATTGTGGCATGGCCATCCACCCTGGGAGGTGATTTTTCGCTTTCTGTCTCTCTGTCTCTCTCTGTCTGTCTGGCGAGCGCACACGCCCTATAGCAAAAACCTTTAAAAATAAAAAAAAAAGAAAATTATGTATTCACTTCATATGAGTTTTGACAAACTACAGCTATGTGGTCTTCATAATAACTTTCATGGCCTATTTCTTTAAGAAATAATAATAGTCTCATTGAGTTTAAAGAGAACTTTCAGGATGTGTATAATCATGTTTTATCTGGAGGATGTACTGTAAAGTGGTCCCATGTGCTTGAACAGATACCTTTCAGAGGACCAAATTATAAGCTTATTTTTTCTTTTTTTTTCCTACCCCAAACTGGCTAGGCTGGTACTACGTTCATGGAGTAAAACCATTTATTTTGCTTTGTCTCATTGACCAAAGTAGGGGCAAGTGATTCTGGAGGTGTTGCTGGTACTCCCCAACATCTGATTCTCTTTTCTTTTTGATAGATGCCTAGTTACATGATCGCACCTTCAGAAGAGGCCATGTCACTGGATCTGGCTAAGGTATCTATGAGCAGAAATAGTGCTCATCATTTTCAAGGTGAAACACAGACGAGGATATGAAATCCTGTGCACTTTCTTTTTCTGTCATTGAGGAGGAAACCTTCTGTAGAGCTGGTGAAGCCACAAAGGTGGAAGTAGCCTGCGTCCTCAAGTCACCTGGTAGGGAAGAGCTGTCCTAGATAGTCAGCTGGACCCAGACTGGTGCTGCATGAGTAAGACAACTTCTGTTATGTTAAATTCTTGAAATTTTAGTTAATTTACTGCCTTAATGTAATCTGGTCTATGGTGAACTATACCACACAAAACCAACTGTAGATGACCACAAGGGAAACTGCTGCCTCTGAAATAATTTATTTCAAAGCTTTTCTTGATGGAGTCCATTTGGGATGTTAGCAATCCAGTTCAGCCAATGCTTAGTTCCCAAGGACTCAGAAAGAATGAATCACATGAGCTTAGGATATCTATTCCCAAAGGTGCTCCAGTTTTCTGTTTAAGCTTTATATCTCAGCCTGCAATGTGCTGGGTCTGAGAGGAACTGAACCAAAAGATGCATGGTGTCCCATGTTACCCTTGATTTGTTGGTATCCTTGCAATTAACCCCCCAGAATCTAGGCAGTTGATTCTTAAACTTTCTTGTTATGTGCTCCTGGCATCAGTGGAAAATAATTTAGTGACTAACTTATCAGTAATTTAAATTTTCTTTGACCAGAAGTAATAGCTAACATTTGTTATGACATGCAAATCCGTGAAACATTCTATATTTTTTAATTGGTGAGGCTTTCTCTGAGCACCCTATTTCAAGTCAAAAGCCTTTCTCCTGCTAAAGCCCCTATCCCCCTTCCCTACTTAATTTTTTCGCTAGAGATTGCATTCACTTGCCAGAGAGAGATAGAGGAGAGGAGCAAGCACTCCTATGCAGAACAGTCACGCCGCAATCTGTTCTTCTCCATCTCCCCCTCCTGTTGGGACTTTGCACATGTGTGCTTGCCAGAGAGATAGAGAAGGAGGGAAGAAAGCACTCCTATGTGGAACAGTCATGACACAGTCCCTTCTCCATTTCTCCCTCTTGGTGGGTGTGACGACCGGGGGGACAGCCGAACAGGTTTCCTGAGTGAAGGAGTGAGAGCTGGGACAAGCGGCGTAGTGTTAAAGCACGGAGACAACAGTGTCGTCCGTTTATTGTGGGCAGCACGGTACAGCACAGAGACGACACAGTGTCGCTTCGTCTACTGTGAGCAGCACGGAGACGATGCGGTGTCACAGCTCTTCAGGGTCATCCGGAGATGATGTAGTGTTACAGCTCTTCAGGGTCTCCCAAGTCATCTGGAGACGATGCAGTGTCAGCTCTTCAGGATCTTCAGGGTCGTCTGGAGACTGTGCGGTGTTTCAACTCTTCAGGCTCTTCAGTTGCTGTCTTCCTGGTCGTTGTCATCGTTGTCCTGGTTCTTGTCGTCTTCTCGGTCGTCTGTGTCGTCTGGCTACTGTGGGCCAGGCATCGTGGTTATATACACTCTGGTGGGTTGTAAACGGTGGGTCGTGATTGGTTGTAAATGGTGGACTGTGATTGTTTGTAAATGGTGGGCCCTGATTGGTTGTTAACGGTGGGTTATGATTGGTTGCTTTTGGACCAATCATGAGGTGCCGGATATGCAAATTTGAGGGATTCTAGTGGCCAATCAGAGCAAGGTTTCCAAGGTCAGGTTTTTGGAAGGGAACCAATCATGGTAATTGTTTGCTCTCTGAGAAACCTCGGCAGACTCGCTGGTGTGCAGCTTCCCACATATCTCCCCTCTCTGTTTTAATTTGAGAGATGAGGAAAAGGCCTGGGGGAATCGTGCCTGTCTTAGGTTGGAGTCGTTTATGAAACCATAAGTTCATTCTTACCTGTCATTGGAGAGTCCCATAGCTATGATGGGCCTCCTGTCTCAGGTGGAAGGACTGAACAGTTATTGGGTTCATCAGACTCTCTTACCCATTTTTGGCTAACCAATTCAGCGCCTCAGGCGAGACCAGTATAGGGGTCAATTTGTTGTTTCAGAAATGGCATGCGCCTATTAAATATAACGGGTACCAGTGAGCAAACAATTAAAAATAGAATGAATGGGCCAAGGAGGGGGGGTAGAAAAGGGGGGAGACCATTTCAGTAGACCATCGGCAATGTTGTTGGAGAGATTCTTGGAGTTGATGTATCTTGTCACAAGCGATGCTGGACTGGTTGGCATAAAAGTAGCAGTGTTCCTGTAAAACAAGACAGAGACCCCCCTGTTCTGCCAGGAGGCGATCTAAACCTCGTCTATTTTGAAGAACCACCTCAGCCAGAGAATCTAGTTGGTCTGAGATAAGACCCTCAGTGACTTGGCGTAATAACCCAAGCCAGTGGAGCTGGCAGCTATAGCTGCGGTTAGGGGAACAGAAAGGCTGAGAGTTTTGAGATTTAAGGATAGTTTGGGCTAATGTTTGCCAATCAGATGGTGTGAGCCAGCCCTCGGTGATAGCTTGAACTATAGCTAAGGTATATGGAGCAGTAGCTCCGTATTGGGCGACTGCCGCCTTAATCTCTTTTACCATAAACCTGCTGTGACAGCGCCAAATCTGTCCTTGGGGATCTGTAGTTTCCATAACATTGAATGTCTCAAAGTATGTCCTATGTGATCCCTGAACTAGTTTTGTTTCTTTGTCTGTATTGGTTTTTAGTTTCTCTAATTGCGATACAAAAGGTATCTGCATGGATAATATTAAACCCACAATGTAGAAAGTGCTATATGCTATGTAGACTCTTTTGCTATATCTCTGCATCAGTAACAACACAAACACATGCAGTGGAATAAGGTTGATGATAAACACATAACCATCCCAAGCAGAGATCATATAGAAATATGATAAACAGCAGCACATTGTCCAAAAAAACTGACTCAATTTTATTTTTTTTGGAGAGGTTTTTTTCGCTATAGGGTGCGTGAGCTCGCCAGACAGACAGAGACATAGAGACAGAAAGCGAGAAATCACCCCCCAGGGGGGATGGTCACACCACAATCCCTTCTCCTCCATTCTCCTCTCAGGATCTTGGGCACGCACGCACACGCGCCCGGCGTGAGATTTAAGCCACCGGGTCTGAGATGCGAACCGCAGTCGACTACGTGGGAGTCCAGCGACATAGCCATTACGCTAATTGCTGGTTCCCAAAAACTGACTCAATTTTTGATTCATTTTTCATTGGCTCTTGTAGAGCCTTAAGGTTGTTTTAGTTTTTTAGCTTTTTGAATTTTTTGGGTTTTGTCTCGCCTTCAGGGCTTTTAACTTTTTCCTCACTATCTAGGGAAATAAGATCCTCTCCCCATTCCTTTTCAATTTTAGAATCCTTGGTTAGATCGACCATAGTGGCATGGTCTTCTTTTAAGCCTTGAACGAATAGTTTGTGCTGACTAAGCTCTTGTTTGTGCTGACTAAACTCTTGTTCGTGCTGACTAAGCTCTTGCTCGTGCTGACTAAGCTCTTGTCCCATTATTACTGTTATTACTTGTCCCATTATTACCCTTATTACTTATAAGTAAGCGATCTTTGTTACTCACCAGGACAATTCTCTGCTGTCCTCCTCTGTGGCCTTTCTCGGGACGATTCTCTGCTGTCCCCTTCCCGGACAATTCTCTGCCATCCTATCCCAGGATGATTCTCTGCCATCCCCTTCCCAGACGATTCTCTGCCGTCCTATCCCGGGACGATTCTCTGCCGTCCCCTTCCCGGACGATTCTCTGCCGTCCTATCCCGGGACGATTCTCTGCCGTCACCTTCCCGGACAATTCTCTGCCGTCTCCTGTTCAGACAATTCTCTGCCGTCCTATTCCGGGACGATTCTCTGCCGTCCCCTCCTCGGACGATTCTCTGCCGTCCTATCTCGGGACGATTCTCTGCCGTCCCCTCCTCAGATGCTCTTCACTGGATCCTTCGTACTCAAGTCCCTGTTCGGGCGCCAGGTGTCCTGACCCGGGCAGGACACCCAAACGGGTTTCCTGAGTGAAGGAGTGAGAGCCCGGACAAGCGGTGTAGTGTTACAGCACGGAGACGACAGTGTCATCCGTTTATTGTGAGCAGCACAGTACAGCACAGAGACGACGCAGTATCGCATCGTCTACTGTGAGCAGCATGGAGACGACGCGGTGTCACAGCTCTTCAGGGTCATCCGGAGACGATGTAGTGTTACAGCTCTTCAGGGTCTCCCAAGTCATCTGGAGACAATGCAGTGTCAGCTCTTCAGGATCTTCAGGGTCGTCTGGAGACTGTGCGGTGTTTCAACTCTTCAGGCTCTTCAGTTGTCGTCTTCCTGGTCGTCGTCATCCTGGTCGTTGTCGTCTTCTCGGTCGTCTGTGTCGTCTGGCTACTGTGGGCCAGGCATCGTGGTTATATACACTCTGGTGGGTTGTAAACGGTGGGTCGTGATTGGTTGTAAATGGTGGACTGTGATTGTTTGTAAATGGTGGGCCCTGATTGGTTGTTAACGGTGGGTTATGATTGGTTGCTTTTGGACCAATCATGAGGTGCCGGATATGCAAATTTGAGGGATTCTAGTGGCCAATCAGAGCAAGGTTTCCAAGGTCAGGTTTTTGGAAGGGAACCAATCATGGTAATTGTTTGCTCTCTGAGAAACCTCGGCAGACTCGCTGGTGTGCAGCTTCCCACAGGTGGGACTTTGGGCATGCATCGACATGTACCCAGCATTTTCCTTATGTCACGGTATCTGGGATTTAATTGTGTGATTGGTCATGTGGGATCTGGCTGTTTTAATTACCAGGCCATGGAGCCAGCCTCTCCTGCTTTTTTTCTTTCCCCCTGTAATCGTTGTTATCTTCTAATATATTACAAACTTTGCTTAATTGTATATTACTGCTGCTCTCACACTAGAATGTAAGCTCCAGAATGACAGAAATTGTTGTCTACTTTTTATTGCTGTGTCTTACAGGGCCTGGAAGAGTTTCCAGCACATGGTAGATGTTTGTAGAATATAATGAGTGCTATGTAATCAGGTGGAAAATACACGATTCACCAGAATTCCATTGGGTGGGTGGAAGGGGTTGAGGTAGGGAGTAAGGCAGGTGGCTTGGCAGGCACTACAGCAGCAGCTAATGACAGACTTGGTCTGCCGTTCTTAGTGCTGAGGCTGACAGGGAGTATAAGTCTCTAATCAGCTGAGAACTAGGGGACAAGCACTGTGCAAAGGAGGCAAAGAAAAGGATGAGTATACCTGGTGCCTGTATTACATGTAGTGCATGCAGTGCAATCCCAGTCTGCATCTAGAACATTAAAAAATGTTAAACTTACAAAATATTGAGTGTGACATGCTTTCTCCTGAAAAACAATGAAAGATAAGAGCTTGGAATTGAGTTTGACATGGAGTCTAAGTATTCTTAGAGAAAGAAACAGCTGTACACGTGAACACAAACCTTTATCCTATTCACATGTCATCCAGAAGTTGAACTCTACATTGATATTTACAGTGCAGCAGTCAGTGTGGCAAGCACTGCAGTAAAAAGCCCACCAGTCCAGCATGGTGGTTAAGATGGCTTGATCCCACATGTTTGACTGCGTGGTTCGAGTTTTAGACCTCACAGCTTGAAAAAAATGCCAGGTGCATAGGTTCTGAAAACCCTATGAGGAGAGTGGAGAATAAAGGATTGCAACATGGCCATCCCCAGGGTGGAGGTGGAGCTTTCTTATTCCCTCCACTCCTTTCTGTCTTTATCTGGCAAGTGCATGTACCCCATAGCAAATATAAAACAAAATAAAACAAAACAAAAAACAGCCAACTCTTACGGAGCTCTTATTGTCAGGTAGTTTTGCTAAGTGATTTACATAAAGTCATTTTATTATCATAGCAACCCTGTGCAGTAGGTTCTTACTATAATCCTGTTTCACCTAGTACAAAACTGAGGCACCAAGAGGTTAACTAACTGGACTGTCTGGATTTTGAATCTGCTTTTATAAATGACCTGACAGTACTTCTCCAGTTTTTATCATTTATCATACATAATTCTTACATTGGATATGTTTTCTAGAGAAAATTATTCTCCTAGTTGCACAGTTGAGAAAGCTAAAACTTGAAAGTCTGACTAAACTTGCCCCAGGTCATCAAGTGTTTAAGTGGAGGACCCTAGTTTCAAACTTAGATTTATTTAGTTTTGGTTGCACCCTTCATAGTGTTCTGTACTTTTCCTTCACTGCACTTAGAGTTTGTTGGAATTGAGCAATGGATGGCTCATACTCAATTAACCCTCTAGGTGGTGGAGACTATGTGTGGTGGTGGGCTAACTAGTTTGAGTGATGTGCTAGGTTTCCTACTTAGAATCTGGGTGACTCTGTCAGTTTTCTTCTATTCATACCTCTCTGCCCACTGATCATTCTTCAGACTCCTCTGGTCTTCCTTGTACTCAAGGAAGCTGACCTCTGTGGACTGCCATACCCCACTCCTTTGTCCTCTGGTTTCCTATTGAGTTCAGCCAATGAGAGGTACCAGCAAACTATCAGAGGTTGAGAGGAGAGAGTTTGATATTGGAGTATTTAACCCTAGTGTACCCGTTACCCTCTGTTCCTTCCTTGCCTCCCTGCACAGCAACAGGTCCCGTTGACTGGCTCCTCTTGCATGGCTTTGACTCTAGCATGATATAATTCCTCACCACTACCCCCAAACAAGCCCCAGCTAGAGATGATAACAGCTGTCCACTGTTGTTAGTTTCTGAGTTCTTCATCATCTCTTCTAGGTTGGGTGTGCGGTTTTGTTTTGGGGCTCTGACTGATACAAGACCCTTAAATAAGTTACATACATTACCAGTCTCAGTTTACTTTTATGTGAAAGATTGACCATAAAACTTACCAAAATGGGATTGTTATATTTCCATTACTCAACCAAGTAGTCTATGGTAAATGGGTACCAGATAGTAGCTAGGATTGGAACACTAATAACTAATGTGGATATGCAATATTATCTCTTTTTATTTTAATAATTTATTTATTGGGACCAGCAGTTAGTGTAATGGCTATGTCGCTGAACTCCCATGTAGTCGATTGTGGTTCGAATCCCAGATCTGGTGGCTTAAACTCACGCTGGGTGCATGTGTGTGCATTCCCAAGATCCTGAGAGGAGAATGGAGAAGAAGGGATTGCAGTGTGGCCATCCCAACTAGGGGGGGGCGATTTCTCGCTTTCTGTCTCTCTTTCTCTCTCTGTCTCTCTGGCGAGCACATGTGCCCTATGGAAAAAACCTCTCCAAAAAAAATTATTTATTTGTTCCATGAGAGAGAGACAGTGAGAGAGGGAGAGAGCAAGAGAGAGTGAGAGAGAGATTGGCACCCCCAACAGGATCATTGTGCTGCAGTCCACCCCCAGCCTCTGGCAGCCTGGATCATGGTCAGGTGTGCATGTGCCCAGTATATTCAGGAAAGCCTCAGGACACAAACCTGGGATGGTCTCACATGAGTTCAGTTGCATTATTGCTGCATCACCATCTGGCCCTGTAGCATCATGTTAAATAACAAGAATTTACTGCACTTTGTTCTTAGACTCTTAGCAAGCTCAGTGGGAACACAAAAGTAGATCTCTGTGGACTGATTAGTAAATGTATTATCATTCACTGGATATAATAATAATAGCTAACACTTTTTTTTGTTTCTAGGTACTATGCTAAGTGCTTTAGTCAATTAATCTTCCCTAACCCTAAGGGGTGGTTACCAGTCACAAGATGGCCTCCCCAAGGTCAATATCAGCCAGGCAGAGCTGGGATCTAACTCTTACCCTAATGTGTGTCTCTCTGTCTCTAAAGTCGGGCTCTCCAGTTCTGGCTGAAATGAGAGATGGCCACAGCAGCAGCTAGCTCTGCTACTAAGAGGAAGCTCAGGTTTCTTAGTGATGCATGGACATGAGTACAACACTTATTCCTCTTTTCTCCAAATCCAGTTATTATTCTGTCACATGGAAGGAAATGGAGTCCCTTGGGGTGCCTAATGAGTTTGTACTCCAGTTAATGGGCAGCACTGAGTTGTGAAGTGGGTGTGTTTGATTAAGCTGTGGAGACTTCAAAGTGAGGTCAGAGGTCTGTGGAATCTATCAAAGGAATCATCTTGCCAGGAACCACACGGAAGGATGACAGTACCAGGAATCCTGCTGAGAGGGAAGGCTAAAGTGGGGTAAGGTTGAGGGGACTGGAGAGGCTGGCAGGGGGAGCACAGTAAAGACATCAGCAGGAGTGTGTCCTATGTGAGTGATAGGTTTCTAAAAAGGAGAAATGTGAGAGTGGGCTCCCTAGAACTGTAGAGACAGAAGGAACAGATCAGGGGGTCTATGCCAAGAGCACCGTCAGGGAGCTTGGTAACAAAGGTCCCAAGAAAAGGGAGTTCAAATTTGCATTCTGTTTAGCTGGACTATTTGGAATAAAAGATTTTCCTGGAGCCCACGTTATTACATTCTGAGTCGACTTTCACTGGGTTTGGGATGAGGAACAGCACACCCTCTGAAGTGTAACTGTTTTGTGAGTATATGAATATTCTTTGATAGCTTATGGAAAGGAAAAGATGACTGAAGTTTCCCCTTTCTTTCACCCCCAATACAAAGAAAACCACTCCATGTATATGTTAGCCCCAAGAAAAGAAAAGAGAAGAAAAGAAAAGAAAAGAAAAGAGAAGAAAAGAAAAGAGAGAAGGAACACCAGTTTTTCTTGCTGACTAGAAGAAAGGACAGTTGGTGTATCAGCTGCTTCACTAGGGATTGCTTAGCAGGGATCTGGGGACCTTGACATAACCTTAAAATATCCAATGAGGGGATACTTTCTCCATAAAATATCTTTTAAACACAGGCTTTGGTATTATGTTTAACTAAATTCCCACATTGAGTAAATGTGCTATTTTTTTTGCCTGTTTAACCCACATTAGCTGGGGTCCCCCTTCTTCTTAGGAGGCAGAAAACATTAGCATCTCTCCTCTGTAGAATCCATGGATCAAGATGAGGGGTTGAATTCTCCCAGACATCTTTTGGTTTTCTGAAGTTCATTGATCATTTTGTTAGACTATCCATCACTGGTTCAAAGAAGGTTAAGACAAAAACTAGCCTCCTGCCTTGATTCCCACAAAGACTCCACAAGCATGTTACAGGTGTAGTAAAATCATCTGGTCATTTGAGGAGCAGAGGAGGAGGAGTTTTCACCAAAGCAAATGACAGTTATTTTCTAAAAAAAAAAAAAAAAAAAGGCATTTTTCTCCTCTGCTAGCTACCAAAAGGAGTTTGTTACTGGCTACGAATATAAATATATATTATTTTATCCATCTCCACCCTATCTTCAGGTATCAAAGAAGAACACACATTTTAATTTTTTTCTTCAGTATCACGTGTTTTAATGAAAAATATGCTATTTCCAGGCAGGAGATTACTCCTGACAGTGTTAACTGGCTGATTGACCCTGGATGAGAGGTTTATCTCTCTGGCTTAAGTTTATGTACTGGTTAACTGCAGTGGTTGGAATAGATGTTCCTGCTCTGAAATTCATAATCTGATGATTTATTGAGAGAAAGACCTACAGACAATCCCTAAACAATAGCAAATCCTTACAAATACAGGGAACATGAGGGCTGAGAATACAAGTAGCATTGTATTACTAAAAACTCCTGAGTTTCTCTTTGAATCTAGAAAGATGATATTAAGATGATTCCTTCTATTCATCTCATGTGAATTTTCACTTAAGTTACAGAAGTGGCTGGTTATTTGCTTTCCTTTTCATAGCCCCATATCAGGGCCTATCTGTGTATTTTTGTACAAGAATTAGAATAAAATAGTTGTGATATCTTCAAGATTTTGTTAGTCTGAACTTTAATTTTTTAGGGGAAGAAAAATTTTTTATCCTGCATCATTTGAATTCTTTCCCATTCTCTGAATATTTATGAAACCCTTAATAATGTCTCCTGTTACTCTCAGTAGGATAATCATTTATCTCAAAAAAGTTTGTTCTTTGAATCATCTGAGGATTTTGATAAAAATAAATTCCCTAAATCTGCTTTTCATTAAGGAAGACTCAAATACATTGTACCCTGTGCTAAAGCAGACTTTCTTCCTGGCATTTTCTCTTGTTCTGTGAATCCAGAGGAATGTAAGAATCTAGAGACCAGCCATTTGGTTTTCTCTAAGTCAAACCTAAGAGACTCCTCATGGGAAGCATGAATTTCCTGTGTTAATAAAGACAAAATGATCACCCATTACTCCAAATTCATAAATAGAAAAAGATTTTCAGACAGAAGCGAGAGAGGTTGCAAAGCTAGCTGGATGACAATCTCTTTTAGGAAAAAAAAAATACAGGATTTTTTGTTTGTCTGTTTTATTCCTGCTGTCATCCTTACTATTCCTTTCCTTCTACTAATTTTAAGTTTAGTTTGTACTTGCTTTTCTAGCTCCTTGAAGTTCATTGTTAGGTTATTTGAAAAACTTTCTACTTCTCAGGTGAAGGCATTTATTGCTATGAACTTACTTCTTAGTGAAGTAGAATTGGATTGTAGGTGAGGAGACAAAAATTTAGGCCTTGGCTCTCTTGCTTGGGTAGTTTCTTGGTGTGTATGGGGATACTGTTAACACTTTTATGACTGGATTGTCCTCTAGGTTAATTGTGATAGCACAGATTGCTGAGGTCTTTGAGGAAGTCTGATGAATAGTCTTGTCTTCCCTGATTAAGCTCTTGACCAAATGAGAAATCAGATAAAATGAATCAGTAAACTTTTACTGACAAAAGCTAAGTTGATAGATATACCTTAGAAGGAGAGTCAATACTAACGTGCCATCTCCTGACTCCCAGGTCTGCACCCTGTAACAGTAACTGAGGAAATGCATAGGTTAACATACTCTCTCTAGTCTGGACAAAGGAGGAAGGAGGAAGATCAGAACTTCCATGTTCAGGACCTTTTATACTTCCACTGCATAGGAAAGAGAAGTTACCAACCATTTCTTACTCCTGTGGGTAAGAGAAAAGCTAGGAGTCAAGACCTGAAGTGTTTAGGAAAAATTGCTGCTACAGAAAGCATAAATGTTGGGGACAGACATTAACACTGGTGATAACGCTCTGAAAAATACTCCACAGTTGTATTTATTACTATTGACTATTAAGAAGAACTAACTGACTTGGAATATGATAACGGTACACATCTACTTAGCATTTATTCAGCATATGATAATTTTAATAATTTTAAGCATTTACTGTGCCAAATACTTTGATATGTTCTTAACATGTATTATCCCATTTAGTCTTTTCATCTGCCTTATAAGGAGTTAGGTGTTCACACTTTATGGATAAAGAAGTTGGGTTACAGAAAGGTTATATAACCTACCCTGGATCATAAGGCTAATCTGTCAATTATCTGCTCATATAAAATAAACTGTACCAAGACTATTGGCTGAAATCACCACTTACTTTTTCTCACCAGTGTATGTTTTGAGCACCAAGTGGCACTGGCTGGGACAGCTCGGTTGGGACTGGAGGATCCCATGTCACATGCCTCAGTTGAAGTAACTGAAATCCAGCTAGAATTCACTAACTCACACTCTTTCTCTCTGTCTGTCTCTTTCCACTTCCATATCTTATTCTTCAGATCTTCTGTATCACCTCATGACTTCTTTCTCCAGCAAAGGAGTGGCTTTGGTGTCAATAGTGTGAAAGCAGAGGCTGCCATGGCTCAAAGGCCTAGGGGGTCACAGCATCGCTCCCACTGCATTCCATTGGCCACAGTCAAGCACGAGGCCAGCACAGATTCGAGAAGGGAGAAATAGAGTCTACTTCTTCATGATGTTGTGGAGAATTCCCTTGGAGAGCACACGTGTCTGGGGAACAAAGGGGCTGTCTCTGGGCCTCTCTGTAGGTAATTGTCCATGGTTAGAAGTGGTAAGGTTAGTATATAAAATTAGATTGGTCTTTAAAGCTTACACTGTTGATTCCAAGTACTGGTATCTTGAAAAAGAAGTTGGCTCAGTAACTAGCGAAGTTTATATTTTAAAAATTATTTTTTGAGAGAAGTTGCTCTAAAAAAGTGTTTCATCATTAAATAAGTTTAAAAATTGTTGTACACCTTATCTACCTCTTGGGAAATCTTCACATACAAGTGTTTTAATGGCCTTCAGGAAAAATCTATATTACTTTTCAAATTTTCCAAGATCATTTTATCACAGAGACAAATAGAATGCCTATTAAAATTTATAGGACACTTTATTTTATGGAATCCCAGTTGTAAACAAGATTAAAAAAATATAGGCTACTAAAATCTAGGAAAATTCATCAGAAAACTTCAACCTCTCTTTTTTTTCGGACTCTTCTTCATGATTCCCTAATAGAAACTAAAGTTATCCTTTCTTAATGGGTCATCTGGGACAGTCTCTTTTTTTTTCTGTTAACTTTTGTTTACCAGAGCTGTTTTCCTCAAGGTCAATTCATTCAATTCATGTTTTTTTGTTTGTTTGTTTGTTTTTAGATTTCTTTACTTCAAGCTAGAGAAACCAAATGGGAACCCAGAGAATGGACAGTAAGAAGGGTAAGAGTCAATCTACTTTGGAAGTTACCTGAGTAGAGGCTGGGTTGAGGTGATCACAATACAGTCTCTTGACAGAAATGTCGTAATGTGGACCCTGCCTTGCTGGTTACTGGAGTAATATCTATTTATGGTCTCTGTTTTTCTGCTCAGGATTCACAGTTTAAGGCAGGGACATCTGAGTGGCCTAGTTTGGATCACATGGCTCCTCATGGACAAGAGCAAGTGGAGCCCCTCTGTGGATCCCATCAAACCTTATCCTCATATACTGTCCAAGAGTCAGTTCCAGTGAAAGAAATTAGGCTTCATTTGAAGGGGAAAAGAAATTAGATAGTGAGCTCTCGGAAACCAATAAAAATCACTACAGTCACTTTCATATTATGAACTTTCCTTGCCTAGCCCACGGTTTCTATACAGGACTTTTAGAATCTGTCTTTAGCTGAAATTTGTAGATTCATCTGTCACTTTTATTCTTTTATATCTCTGATTATCCTACACATTCCATGTCCTTTCATGCCTCTGCACTTTTTTT
>AAPY01530290.1:0-13269 GCA_000181375.1 Tupaia belangeri
CCATATATAATGTCTCATACTCCTGTGCCTCCCAGAAGTATGATAATAATTCAGTATGCTTGGTTATATATATATATGTATATATATATATAATCTTTATATACATATATGAAGATATATATACACACACATATATACATGTATATGCATATATATACATGTATACGTGTGTGTGTGTGTGTGTATATATATATATATATATATATATATATATATATATATATATATTTATGTTAAGACTGTTGATGTGTGGAGATTACTAAAGTAGAAGTCAGAGAACTAACTCTGTTCTAGCCCTACATATTTATGGCCACTTAATCATAAGGTCTCTTCTCTGTGTAATAGGAAGGCTGTACCAAATTAGCGGTTTACACATAACAATTGTGTCTGAAACAAGATAGAAGTTAATTTCTCTTATGTAAGAAATTCTGAGATAAATAGTCTAATGGCAGTGCAAAGACACCAGGAACATCAGTTCATTGTAACTAACATTCTGCCCTACTTACAATGCTGCCTCATGGTCTTTGAAGGGTGTTTGAATCTATTGACGCAGGGAGTCGAAGAGAGAAAGGGGTGAAGGAAAGGCTGTTCCATTTCCTTAAGAGAAAGTTCTAGAAGTTTTACCTAACACTTACATCTCATCAACCAAAGATGGTTACAAAGGATGGGAAATGTAACTTTTTTACTGAATGAAAACATACTCAGCTAAACCTAAAAATTCTCTTTGCCAAACGTGAAAGGGAGGAAAGATAATGAGAGGTTACTACCAGGTCTCTGCCACATTGAACTACTTTGGTTAAGTTGATTAGAGAAAGACTATTAGAAGACATTAAAACTGAGCTTAGGACCCAGCAGGTGACATAGTGGTTAAGGCGATGGACTCTCACATGGTCTCCTGGATCCGGAGACTTGAAACTCATGCCAGGTGCCTGTGCATGCATGCCCAAAGTCCCCAGAAGAGAAGGGAGGAGAGGGCATTGTGGCACGCCCATTCCACCTCCTTTTCTTGCTTTCTGTCTCTCTGGTGAGTGCATGCATCCTATAGCAAAAATCTCTTTGAAAGAAAAAAAAATCTGAGTTTAAACTTAAAAGGTGCTAAGGATTGCCATTTAGGCAAAACAAAACAAACAAACAAAAGAAAAAAGTAGACAGAAAACCTATGGAAAGAGCATTCCATAAAACAGTAGCAGCAATAGCAATTGTCGTTAAGTTGGTGTGATAGAGATAGTAATCTATTTCTGCTAGTTGTTCACTAAATCCTGTTGTTTCCCTTTTTCTGGGCATTTCAGAAGGCTACAACTACTAGCTTTCGTGCAATTAGGTTGAAGTCTTGTACCCGAGTTTTGGTCCCATGACCTTTATTCCATGTCCAGACCTGGGTAACTTCTTTTACGTGGCAGTCATGAATATCAAGTGTTGGAGATAATGATTTCCCAAAGTGGAAGGAACGGGATTCCTTAGCCACTTCTTTTTTAAAAATAATTATTTAATTTTACTTATTTATTCATTTATTTTAATTTTGCCAGAGAGAGAGAGCCGCCAGGTCCAGGACTTGAACTATGGTTGGCTGTGCCTCAAATACCATGCCACCTGCTGGTCCTCCTGAGTCACTTCTTATAGGAGACTATATTAGACCCTGTGTAAATGAGAAATAATCATTTGATTAAATCACGGATAGTTTTGGGATTGTTATCTCAGCATATCCTATTCTATTTTGGCTAATATATTATAGTTGTATTTTGAGAATAAATAGAAAGCAAGTATGACATGAATACAAAGTATACAGTGGAGTGGTATGGGATGGAGTTGAAAAAAAGATGTAAGCATAGGAGCAAGCAAAGAGACTAAGTAATGAGGAAGGAGGGGTGCAACAGTACTGCCATTTTGTAGTCCTTCCTTCCATAACTCTGGGTGTTTTGCACAAGGTTAGCAGAAACTCTTTTATTTATTTATCTTTCAGACAGGGTCTTAGAGTATTCCTGCCTCAGCCTCCCAGCTAGGACTACAGGCATGTGCCACCATGCCTGGCTCTTTTATTTAGACAGGGTCTCACTGTGTTATAAGGCCAGCCTCGATCTCATGATCCTCCTACATCAGCCTCCCTGGGTTGCTGGGGTTACAGGTGTATGCCACAGTGCTTGGCCATAGTGAGTTGGCCTGGGACCTGACCATAGGCCTCCATGTGGCCCCAGCCTATGAAGCACAGGGTCTTGGTAGTTCACACCACTGCAGTGAGACAAGTCACTATTTTTTGAGAACAAATCTTCTTTTCCATTTTTACTTTCCCTACTCCTTCTTTGCCACCAATCTCTGTTGAATTTCTTGCAAATGTTGAGTAGGGTCCACAGATACCCAGGGTGGTTGCAAGTTCTGAGGGTAGTTTAGGAAACACATCTTTTTGGTCCATAGGAGAGTGTCTAGACTTTGTGATTTATGTCTTCTGGACTCTAGTTCTTTATTTCAGAAAGGTGGGTAAACTTCCAGTCCCTGAGCAGGAGGACTATAAACTTCCAGTCCTTGAGTAGGAGGACATTTAAAAAAAAAAAAAAGTCATCTTTTGATGACATATAACTAGAGCCTACAGGAGAATACAGGAAAAAGGCTTTCAACACTGGTAGGTTTTGCTTTTAGTTCCTTCTTCCTGCCATGGAGCGATCACTATTTGCCTCTTTGCCTCTCTTCACTGGCGACATTCCTTTGGAAGTAATTTTGGTTTGAGCTACTAGGTGGCGCCTCAGCCCTATCTGTAGCTTACCAGAGGGATTGCTCTGACAGCAGGGTTAAGAGCAAGGCTTTTTTGGGAGCTGCAGTGACATAGAGAACATGTACTCTTTTCTTCCTGAAAATCCTAGAAGTCAACCTTATTGTTTCTTCTGTGACTGGATGCAGGAAGGAGGTCATTTCTCCATCTTTCTGGCCTATTCCTCCAGTTCTTTTCCTTGCCCTTTACTGCAAATCACTGCAAGAAAAATTGGAGTGGCAGTGATGAGCACACACGAGAGGCATCTCTTTGTTTGAGCAGTCCAGGGGTGAGGAACACCTCTCCCGTTCACCAAGAACAGAAGAGTCAGGTGGTTAAGAGCACTGGCTCTAGATCTCTATGGTCAGGTTCAAATCCTGGTTCCACTTATAAACTATGTAAACATGAATAAATCCCATAATTTCTCTATTCTTCAATTTCCTCATCTGAAAAGTAGGGAGAAGGAAGTGTCCCATCTCAGGGTTGTGACATTATGGTAACACAGCACTGTCTAGGTTAAATATTAGATCAAAACAAGCAAATATTTAGTCCTTGGTAGGCTCAATCTGCCATCTTGCTGGCCCTTGGGAGAGAATATCTGTCCATATCTTTTCTAGTCTTTCTTTATGAAGGAACCTTGGTATGCCTCCTACAGTTAGGACTGGGAGAACTTTATTTCTGACCAGGAAGTTCGTAACAAGATTGCTAACTTGTTCTTCTGGTCTTAAACTTCTTCTAGTTGACCCTAACCTTGGGGAGAGAACCCCCACACTGCAATAACCAGTGCCTAACTCAAAGTCGTTTGTCCTACCCCTTCGCCAAATGAATCTGCTCGTGGCACTTTCTACTTTTAAACCATTGTGTATCTAACTCTGCATATATATATATATATATATATATATATATTTATTTCTGGGTTTTCTACTAGATACAAAACTCTCTAAACCAGATTGGTTTAAAAACACATATTCAGTGGCTTTTATGGCCAGATACTGTGCTAGTATATTTTCTATCTTCCGGGGTATTGTTATTGCAGTATGTGTCTTCACTCTTAGCACTCTAGGAGTAGGAATGAGCTCTCTTCTCTGTATACCCACACAGCATGCAGTAGGGACTGCAAAGTCATCAGTTTATTGAGTGATTCCTGGAGAAAGAGAACTATTGTATCCATACAATAATCCTCTATTCTACATTGAATTGTGACTATTTTTTCCATGAAAAAATGCATCATGACTTTTCCAATGGCCGAATAAAATAGCAGTCATGACTTCTCAGGGATCTACTCTGTAAAGCATAGAAAGACTAACTTATACTCTATTGGAATCAACTCTCTTTATAGCTTAGACTTTTCTGAGTTATCTCTTTTAGATACTTCCAATTTGTGCTTCAGTTAATGGCTTATTGGCTGACTACTGGGGTAAAGTGGGGACTGGAGGATGAAGAGAAAATGGAATCCTCCTGGGCTCAGGAATTTCAAGCATGGATCCCTTCATAGGTATCAGAAGAGGGCACCCAATGGTCCAGAAGACTTGGAGTTTGTTTGCTTCTATCAGGCAGCTGTTTTGGTTTAAAAACACATATTCATGTTTTGTTTCTTCATCAAGAGAAACAATCCTTCTTTCCTGACAAGCTCAAAAGAGAGATGAACTCTGGATAGGAGATTATTTCTTTGCCTACACAAAAAAAAGACACAGTCTCACTCATCTCTGACAAACAGATTTATGTCTTATGTTCTGTGGTGAAATATTTAGTCTTTTTTTAAAGCTTGCACATTTTTCTGTTGAAACTGCTAAAGAATGTTAAGTAGCCCTTCTCTTGATATCCCCAAATGGCAGTAGGGCCCACAGATTAAAACAATAGGTGTGAACTTCCATTGAAAGAGAGCTATGAAGAAAGAGTTGGAGGTGCCTGGAAGCCACCTCCCCAAGGCCTATTAGGAAGTAAAGAATAGTTCTTGCTAATACCAGCTAATTGCATCCTCCCCCATTCCCAAATCTATACAATAAAACTAGGGTGGAAATGATATGGTTCAATTGCATATATCCCTTCAAAACTCATTATGTTGGAGTCTAAGACCTAATGTGATGGTATTAAGAGGTGGGGACTTTAGGAGCTGATTCGACCCCTCATGAATGGGATTAGTACCCTTATAAAAGAGATCAAGGAAATCAATTAAGCCATTTTCTGTCCTTCTATCCTGTGAGGACATAGTATATGTCCTTTCTGCCATGTAAGGATGTTGTAGGAACTCCCTCAACAGACGTGAATTGCTGGTGCCTTAATCTTGGACTTCTCAGCATCCAGAACTGTAAGAAATCAATTTCTGCTCTTTATAAATGACCTAGTCTGTAGTATTTTGTTATAGCAGAAGGAATGAACTAAGGCAGGTAGTGAAGAAGAACCAAAGAAAGAAGCCATGGGCATTGTGTTGGTATTTGTCTTAATGAGCTACTGATATTTCTTCTTTTCCCCTTAGATGAGGGATAATTTATACTATCAAGCAAAGTGAGAGGGACTCCAAGAAAATTATTTTTAGAAATTGGAGGTGCCTTTCAGAAAGGGAGACTGGTACCTCAGTCGCCAGTTGGATGACTTGCCCTGGGCCCACCTAAGCAGGAGAAGAAAGACAATTAGGAGATGGTGGTGTTGAGAGGGGTGGTCAAAGTGTCATACTTTGGAGTATGGCTAGGGCTCATGTGTCTTCAATGGACCAAGAGGCCACAGTGGAAGGTAGCTGGCTCTGAGCCACTTAAGAGATCTGTACCCAATAGGGGAATTCTGATGATAAGCTGGCATGGTGCTACCACAGGTACTCTAGAGGTGGAGGCTGAGGGGGAGAAGAACTAGAGCGAGGTCTCCTGAGTCAGGTAAGTGTGGTGTGCTGAGACTTAGGAGCCCCAAAAGAACTCTCACATGGCCCCCTCGAAGGAGCCTGGACTTGAACACCAACCACATGGAGGGTGTCTATAGCTACTCAGTGTTACCCTGAGAAGCATAATGACCAAAGAGGAAAAGAATTATGTCAATTAAGTAAGAGACACTTTTCACTAGGCCCCTGCCTCCTTCCTACCAATTTACTGGAGACACCAGCTGTCTTAGTTCACTTTATGTGAGACTGGGTGATCTATAAAGAATAGGGGTTTATTTAGCTCACAATTCTGGTGGCTGGGAAATTTAAGAGTATGTGATGGTATCTGGCCAGTCTGCAGTCCTACGTCATCACAACACAGCCAATAGAAGCAAGAGGGTCAGCAGGTACATGCAGAATGGGAACAAGAAAGATAGTGACTGTCCAGCCTATAGGGAGCTCTAACCACTTCCCATGAGAACAAGACCTCACTGTCTCACATTAATCTTCTGATGAGGGTGGGTGGCTCCCATGATCCAAATACCTCCTACTAGGCCTCACCTCTTAGAGGTCTCACCAATCTCTAAATGCCATTACATTGGGAATCAAACTTCCAGAATATTAACCTTTGTAGGATAAACCATTGTTAAAACAATGATAGCACTGCCATTGAAGAACAGGCTCTTGGAGTGGCTCAAAGCCTGCATGTCCCTTTCTCTCTCAGCTCCCAGGGCCTCAGCTTAAATCATCCTAATGGGAGAAGGTGTGATCTCTAAATCAAGTTTGAGATCTACGTTTCAGTTGGACCGAATTTTAGTAATAGAAAACAAAGGGCAAAACTTTGTAATATGCCTAGGATATCATTAAGGAATGGAAAGGGCAGATTTGACTGAGGTTGGGCGAAGGCAAATTAAATTAGAGAAAAGTAAAATTGTTTCATTTTCATACACCACTGAGTTGAGACAGAGTAATATACAGGTTACAAGCCTTCTAAACATGATTCATTTCAAAAGGGACACTTGCATCTTTAAAAGTTTATGGTATAAATAGGAGATACCTCTTTTCTTTTTTTAACTTATTTTTTTCTTTTTAAAATTTTTACATTTTTTATTACATTTTCTTTAATAGCAATACAGTATAAAAGTTTCTGGATAGAAACACAGATATTTTTCCCTTAACGTCAATATCTTAATCAAAAGAAAATTGCAAAAAGTCACTTGGTTTTTAAGTCTTACTAGATTTTTGTGTGCTCTGAGGTAAGAATTGTGGGGAGAGGTCAGTACATATCGGGTTTCTGGGAAAGTCATGATGCATTTTTGCATAGAAAACATAGAAAAATATGCAATGACTTTCTCTCCAGCCTAATGTTTAGGATTATCAACCTAAAATTCTTTCATTAGCCTTACTTAGAGAAGACTCAAAAAGCACCAGGGATTCTAAAAATCATGTAAATTAAAAAATCTCTCAGAGTAGATCTTATTGAAAGATCTTTGGAGTTGGGGTCAGGAGGTGGCACGGTGATTAAGGAGTTGAACTCCAACATGGTTGAACGCAGTTTGAGTCATGACCTGGGCAGCTTGAAGATCATGCCAGGTATGTGTGTATGCGTGACCAAAATCCTGAGAGGAGAATGGAGAAGAAAGGATTGTGGCATGGCCATTCCCCCTGTGGGGTGATTTCTCATTTTCCTTCTCTTTCTTTTTCTTTCTCCAGCACATGCCCTATGGCAAACTGCCCTCCCATTGCTCCCTCTGAAAGAAAGATTTTGGAGCTATTCTAGAATCCACATCTGTCTTGACTGATTCAGTTAAAATAGTCAACCTCCTCTAGGAGCTCCAATTCATTCTTTTAAGACCAATGGATCCCTGCAGAGCTTTAATAACCCCCATCTCTCAATCAGTAAAAAATATAGCTACCTGGTGTGGGTTACCCATTTTGTCTGGTTATAAATATGCATGTCTTGTCTTGGCCTGATAATTATTTCCCTTGCTTGGTTTTGGCCACCATCTCTGATCTTGAATCTGCCTAAGATTCCCTTCATGTTTACCCTTGACTGTAACCTCAATTTAGCCAAATACTATATTTTCTTGTTTGGCCATGACCTTGAAGTATGTACAAGCACAATAGGAGCATGCCGGTGGCTACCCTGGTTTAAAGGAAACTTTGGATTTTGAATGTTTCTTCCTTGGCCAGGGACACAGCTCACCCTTTATTTCTCCTTCCTCATACAAGGTGCCCTAGTTCCTTGCCCTCTGTTCAGGGACTCACAGAGATCTTGGACTATAGGACAACAGATTGTTCATGAACAAAGGATAGACTGGTGGGGCTATATATATAGGTTAAATATTTTCAAATTGTGTCGCTTGTTGTTTTTAAACATTTTTGGTTTTAAAGAATGCAATATGGTAGGTAAATAAGGGTAGAAGTTTTTGCAAAGGGTAGAGAATACTGTTTCGGAAACATTCATGTTGCAGTGATAGCTTGAAGTATTAATCTGTGTGTTTTTTAAGTGCAGTGTCTCTCCCTCTGTTCTCTCATGGATACCTCTGAGGCTGTTTTTTTTCTCCTCAACCCACACAGAAGCAGAAACATACTCAGGAGTTTCTGGCCTTACCCAGGAAGAGAGGACACTGATGCAGGCTTTTCTTTAGCTAAAGAGTTTGCTATCCCTGAAGGCAAAGCAAACATAGTGCTAGGATAAAGACAAGAGGAGGTAGAAGGACAATGAATACTGGAGTGTTTGAAGTGAGGAGAGAAAGAAACTTAGGAATGTTGTGGATTGTGGAAGTGAGTGATTTGTTGTCTGCCTCAGCATCCCACCCATTGTCTGTGAACAATCTGATGTCCCTGTAAACCCCTGAATAGAGAGGAAGGAACTAGGACACCTTGTGTGAGGAAGGGGCAATAAAGGGAAAACTGCATCCCTGGCCAAGAAAGAAACACTCAGAATCAAAAGATTTTCTTTGAATAAGAGAAGCCATGGGCATGCTCCTATTGTTAGATACTTAGGTATGAATGGATGTGGTTTGCTAGATTGTGGGTAAAAATGACGCATTTCACTTGAATTTTAAGCTCTATATTTGCCCCTTCTAGAGGAGCTAATCTTCTAATTGAAAGTGTTACTTTTAGGTTCAAATAAATACAAAAGAACAAAATAATATTTCATGCGGATGATGTAATATCATGATGGTATATTTGGATGTTCCGTTAGGTCTGAATGTAACATTTGTCATTCTGTTGATTTTTTTTTTTTTTTGAGAGGTTTTTGCTATAGGGCACATGCGCTCACCAGAAAGAGAGAGACAGAGAGAGAGAAAGCAAGAAATCATCCCCCAGGGGATGGCCACACCTCAATCCCTTCTCCTTCATTCTCCTCAGGATCTTGGGCACACACGCACACGCACCCAGCATGGGTTTAAGTCACCAGGTCCAGGACTTGAACCGCGGTCGACTATATGGGAGTTCAGCGACATAGCCATTACTCTAACTGCTGGTCCCCATTCTGTTGATCTTTATCGTTGACTATCTGATCTAGATCTTTTTCTGAATAATGATAGTTATACTACTGAATGCTGGCTTTGTAGGTGGCCACCAGTGACTTAGCTGGAAAGCCAGTGGTTCAAGGTCTGATGCCAAATTATGTGCTGGAACCTCAGATTCATGCTCGATTGCTTTCTTAGAACTAAATAAACACACTTTTTTGTTTTTATAATTTTTCTGTAAGGCGTGTGTATTCGCTAGAGAGACAGAGAGACAGAAAGAAAGGAAGGAAGAAAGGAAGAAAGAAAGGAAGAAGGGAAGAAAGGAAGAAAGAAAGGAATTACCTCCCAGGGGGATGGACACACCACAGTCCCTTCTCCATTACTTAGGATCTTGGGCATGCGCACACACATGCCTGGCATGAGTTTCAATCCAACAGGTCCAGGACTCAAACTCTGGTTGGCTATTTAGGAGTCCAGTGCCTTAACCACTATGCCACATGCTGGCCTTGACACACATGTTATCAAGTTGTTACCATCTCAAGTCAATTTTAGGATAGAAACTATTTCTTTGTGTGTGCATGTATGTATGCATTACAAAATGTAGAAGATGTGATTAGAGTATTTGACTTTATAATCAAGTTAGGGAGGTAATATATAAAATTAGGGTTTTATGAGGGAACTTCAAAAAGTTTGTGAAAAACAGAAAGATGAATTTAGCTTGGGGAAATTTTTTTAAAAAATCAATGCCTAGTTTTTTTAAAACATTTTTCATGGGGACCAGCAGTTGACATAATGGTTACATCACTGGACTCCCATGTAGTCAACTGTGGTTCGAGTGCCAGACCCGGTGGCTTAAACTCAAGGTCAGTGCATTTGTGTGTGTATCCAAGATTCCTAGAGGAGAATGGAGTCGAAGGGATTGCCGCGTGGCCATCCCTCCTTAGAGGTGATTTTTCGCTTTTTCTCTCTCACTTTCTGGTGAACGCACACATCCTATAGCAAAAACCTCTCAAATAAATAAGTAAAATAAATAGCATTTTTCATGATCTATTTGCAGACCCCTTTCCTCCTTATATTTAGAAGTATTTTATGGCCCAGCGATCGCACAAGTGTTTCTTGTTCTCTGAATATGTGCCTATATAGCAAGACTCACCAAAGTCAGTACATGTTTACCAAAATAAAAGGCAAGGAAAAAAAATACAGGATTTTAAAAAAGCAATGGTGAAGACGGGATCCATGATTCTTAGACCACCTAGTCAGATTAAGAGGTGTCAGACTTGGGGGTTAGACTTTGTAGACAGGGTATCATTGGAGGAAGCAGAGCTTTGAGCTTTGAACCCCACTCTCCATTCTGTGTGTGGACACACATGCCGCTTCCTCACGTGCAACCTATTGTGGTGTCTGTGTGTGTGTGTGTGTGTGTGTGGCAGGGGGTGTGGATAGTTTTAAGAAAAGGGAAGGGGCTTCAAGTGCTCTTTCACAATGCCTGTTGTTGTATTCCTTGCAGGTAGGGAATGCCGGCCACAGGAGCTAAGGGGGCTGCTAGGAGCCCCGGCTGAGAAGCTGTGGAAAATACTATGTCTCAGTACCTGGAGGTGCAGAGGCCTCGCAGAAGCTCATGCAAATGCCTTGAGCTTCAAATGGAGCCCAGAGAGCCCAAAGCCAGCCTGCAGTAGTTCTGGCTACCAGACCAACAAGGATTTCCGGTTCCATTGCCCTAGGAGTTCCTCCTGTTTCAGGACTCCTAGTCCTTTACCGTGGTGCTGGTGAGTGGGGAGGACCTCGGCAGAGGAGGAGACTCGCTCCTGGGTTCCCCTTCTCCAAAGTCATTGTAGGCCGCAGTAAGGCCCGGAAAGAAACACTTTCCTTAGCGGGGCGGCCCAGCGTGGTGGGTGAGAAAAGGATGCAGTTTTTTCGCTGGTTGAAATCTCTGCTCTGGCAGCTGTGAGGAGGTACTTATTTTCTTCATGGTTTGGTTTCCTCTCCTATCAGGTAGGAGTGATGATAAACTAATCATCACTAGATTTTCATTTTTAGTTAAATTTGCTTTATTTCTATTAAAACTAATTAATTTTATTTATTATTATTTCAATTTGAGGAGAGATAGACCGAGAGAGCAAGAAAGCAAGCCACCAGGTCTAGAACTCCAGCTATGGTTGGCTATGTGGGAGTCCAGTGTCCCAACCACCATGTCACCCTCACCCCTGCCCAAGCTCAGATTTTTTTTTATGAACTTTAGGTTTTCCAAAAAATTGTATTTTTAGAACAGAAAACTCCTCTATATCCAACACCAGCTTTCTTAATTTAGCACCTGACATTAATATGGTGTTTGTTGCAGCTGATGAACCAATATTGAAATGATTTGGTTAATTTAAGTCCATGCTTAATTCAGATTGCCTTTGTATTTTTTTACCTAATGTTCCTTTTTCTGTTCCAGGGTGCCATGTAGGATATCACTTTATATTTAATTGTTGGTTCTCTTTAGACACCTCTTGGCTGTTGTCGTTTTTCAGACTTCTTTATTTTTAGTGACCTTGACAGTCTTGAGAAATACTAGCACTTTGTTCAGTGTCTTTCTGTTGGGAATTATCCGATGCTTTTCTCATGGTGGTACTGAGGTTATAGTTTTTTTGGGGGGAGAAAGAAGTTGGAAGTAAAGTATCATTCCCTCACCTCATGTCCTGGTACATATAAATCAAGGTGACTCACCATTGGTAATGTTAATCCTGATCACCTGGCTAAGGTATTCATCAATTATGAAGCTATTCTTTTTCACCCTTTTTCTACTATATTCTTTGGAAGGAAGTCAGTATGTGAAGCTCAGGAGGGGGTACTTCAGGCAGAGAGTTGTTATGGTTCATCCCCTTGGGAGTGGAGTGTCTATATGAATTAATTGGAATTCTTTGGAGACTTGCCTCTTCTCTGCTATTTATTTATTTATCCAGTCATTTATTTATTTCAGTACGACAGCATGGATATTTACTGGATACTGTGGATTATAATCCACTACTTTGTTTTGTTATTTAAATTGTTCCAGCTTTGGCTTCTGGGGACTCTTTCACTTGACTCCTGTATCGCTATTACATTTTCTCATGCTTACATGTGTGTTTGTTGAGCAGTTCCTTGTTCTGGCACTACCAGCACCTCAGGTTTATTTCGTATGTTTTCTACTCCAGTACTTGTATTAGTCTTTTCTCCAATGATGCTTTTATCAAAAGGTTTCTTTTATTGAAGGATAGTATTTGAACCTAAGATCTGAGTGCTAGGTGTACTTCTTGTTATTGAGGTATCATTAGTTCTGGGCTCTCTAGACTGACAGAGCAAGAAAAAATACTGTGTATTTTAATGTACATATACATATTTATAAATAATTTCTGTATGTCACCACTTGAAGCTATATTAAGCTAAACTTGAGTTCACAATGATGCCTCCAACTCAAATTTGTTACACATTGATCACTCTAGACTTTTCCCTTTATTTTTCTATTGATACGGTGTCTCTCTCTCATGCCAACAGTGAGACACCTGGCTCCATTTACTTAATTGCTCATTCCAGTATACATGTATAGTGGTTTCAGAATTGTTAACTTGTACTCTTATGGAAAACAACTAGAGTACAATGCATATGTATAGTTCTTTTTGTTGTCAGTCTTTTTATTTTATTTTTTTAGGAGTTTCGCCATAGCGTATGTGCACTTGCTGGAGAGAGACAGAAGGAATGTGAGAAATTATTTCCCCAGGGGCGATGGCCACATAGCAATTCCTTCTCCTCCATTTTCCTGTTGGGGTTTTGGTATGCATGCACATTCACCTGGTGTGATTTTTGAAGTGAGCCAGTCAGGCTCAAACCACACCCAGCCATGTGGGAGTACAACACTTTAGCCACCTCACCATTGGCTATCCCCTGTCTTCAGTCTTACAGACTTCATTCATTTATAAGTAGGTCATTGTTGTTTTGTTCTTTAACCTTTTCAGTGAGGTTGCTTTATACACATTGTTGGATTGTTTTGTCAGATTAGGCATTTCATCTTGGGACTTTCTTGACCTCCTAACTGACTTTTTTTCTTACATTTGCCTACATTAAGGTTTACTGTTTGTACAATGAAGTCGTATGGACTTTTATAAATACTTAGTGTCATGTACCTACAATTACAGTATCAGATATAAGAGTTTCATGGTGTTCACCTATTCAACATGTCA
>AAPY01530291.1:0-14433 GCA_000181375.1 Tupaia belangeri
TCCATATTTCGCCCTTTCTAGAATGTCATATAATTGGAAGCATACTAGGTAGCCTTTTCAGACTGGATTCTCTCACTTAGCAATATGCGTTTAGGATTCACCCATGTCCTTTTGTGTCTTGTTAGCTCAATTATTTTTATCATTGAATAATACTCTGTTGTGTGGATGTTGCTTAAGTTGGTTCATTCATTCACTGAGTGGAAGCTATCTTGGTTCCTTCCAGCTTTTGATAATTATAAATGAAGCTGTTTTAAACATTTGTATTTAGGTTTTTGTGTGGATGTGCTTTAACTCATTTGGGTAAGTACTTAGAAGCATATAAGACTGTATTTGGCTTTGCGAGAAACTGCCAAATTGCTTTCCATTGTGGCTGTACCATTTTGAATTCCCAACAGCAGTGAATGAGAGTTTTTATTTTTCCACATCCTTGCCAGTGATTTATCAGCATTTTGTTTCTGTTTTAGTCCCTCTAATAGATGTGTAGTGGTATTGTTAATCCCTAATGACAAATAATGCTTGTCATAATCAAGCATATTTTCATATGTGTATTTGCCATCCATATATCTTCTTAGAGAAGTATCTGCTCATATCTTTTACTTATTTTAAAATTATATTAATTTCTTACTGAATTTTATGAGCTCTCTGTGTATTTTAGATAAAACTCTATTAGATTTGTGTTTTTCAAAGATTTTTCACCTAGTCTGTGGCTGCCTTTTCATTCTCTAAAATTATTTACCACAAAGCAGGTTTTAATTTGAATAAACTCTGGCATCTGTTTTGTTTTTCACCCCACAGATTTTGCTTTTGATGAATCTAAACTTATTTCAAACCCAAGGTCACCTAAATTTTCCCCTAATTTTCTTTTAGAAATTCTAATCTTGAATTTACTTTTAGATCTGTGATTCTTTTTGTGTTAATTTGTAAAAGGTGTAAGGTCTGTGTCTGTGTTTATTACTTTGGATATGAATATCTGGTTGTTTTAGCATCATTTATTGAAATACTATTGTTTATTGAATTTCCTTTGCTTCTATTTTAGAAATCAGTTGACTCTGTGGGTTTATTTCTAGGCACTTTATTCTTATCTGTTCTAATTCATATTTCTGTTCTTTAACCAATACCATGCCGTCTTGATTTGTTTTTGTTTTTTAAGGAATTATTTTACTTTATTAATTTAATTTCATTTACCTTAATTTGAACAGAGAGGGACAGAACAAGAGAGAGAGAGAGGGAAAGTGAGAAAGCAAGTTGTCAGGTCCTGAATACAAACTGTGGTCAGCCATGTGGGAGTCCAGTGCTCTTAACCACTATACCACCTACTGGCCCTGTCTTGATTTGTTATTGTAGCTTTTCAAGTTGTTTTTTAGATAAGATATACAAAATAGTCCCTGTCTTTAGTAGGGACTACAGGAAGATAAGGTAGTATTGGTTGAATGGAGATTGAAATGTTGATTAAAGTCTTGAACTGGACTCTTAATTTTGAAAATTATTTATGACAGAGCATGTACACAAGAGAAAGAGAGAGGCACCTATGACAGGGTCTTGTCATGCAGTCCTCTTCCTGCAGCTTGTTAAGATTTTGGGCATGTACACATACGCCTGGTGTGTTATCAGGCAGAACCCAGGATTCCAAAACTGCGGCCAGCCATGTAACTTTCAGCACTGGAATCTAGTTTAACACTAGCTGCCTCATTAGATTGAACTGAGACTCTTAATTTTTGAAATGAGATTGGACTCTATTGTTAAGTGTCTGTGGCAGTATCTGTTACCTTAAAATGACTAGACACCTCATAAGACGTCTGAGTTTTCATCTAAGACAAGAAGCAGAGCTTCATTCACTGAATAGTTTAAAAAGACAATGGGGGGAGACCAGCAGGTAGTCTAATGGTTAAGGAGCTGGACTCCTACATGGCCAGTCGGATTTAAATCCCGGACCTGGTGACTTGAAACTCACACTGGGTGCATATGCAAGCATGACCAAAAACCCAGAAAGATAATGGGGGAGAAAAGATTGTGGTATGGCCATCCACCCTGGGGGATGATTAAGCACTTGGATCCTATAGCAAAAATCTCTCAAAAAAAAAAAAAAAGACATTGGGAAACAGAAAGTTGGTTTGTAATGAAATGCCACTTAATGGGCTTATTAAACATGTGTGTTACATATGAGGTGACTTAAAAAAGTTAATGGAGGGGACCAGCAGTTAGCGTAATGACTCTGTTGCTGGATTACCACATAGTAGACCACGGTTCACGTCCCGGACCCGGTGGCTTAAAACTCACGCCGTGTGCGTGTGCATGCGTGCCCAAGATCCCAAGAGGAGAAGGGATTGCGGCGTGGCCATCCCCCCTAGGGGGTGATTTCTCGCTTCCTGTCTCTCTGTCTCTCTCTGTCTGGCAAGCACATGCACCCTATAGCAAAAACCCCTTAAAAGAAAAAAACAGAGAGAGAAAAAAAAAAGTTCATGCAAAAATGAAATCAAAATTTATTTTAGTAACAGAAGATTTGAGATGGATGCATTTTCTTCGTAATACATAGTTCCCACATTCTTTCCTATATACATATGTTGGGACTCATAATAGTAAAGTTTATTTTGGTGTCAAAAGATTTGATGTGTATGCATAGTTTTTTCATAATATGTATTTTCAATAAACTTTTTGAAGACCTCTCCTATATAAATATGTTTGAACTCATATAACATTAAATAGTTATTTCATGGACTTGGACTAATGTGGTCAAATCATATCCTTTTAAGCACTATAACTATGTCCAGCAAGCCAACCATTGATATGCATCAGAAAATATAACAGCTAAATTACAAAACTTAGAAAGGAATTATGTTGTGTTTCCTCTTCTTAGTATTATATTGCTATAACACAGATAAAATATAAAAAGTTCCAGATAACATGTATGTTTTATTTTCTCCAAAGTATAAACTTTAGGTTGCCTTAATAACATGACAGTCTATTAACTATTAGCCATTTTTCAGTGTTTGTAATTTTTCCAGTCTGTAGATCGCACACTACATTAATTCCACTTTGCATTATATAGCACAATCATTCTTTAAGGAGGCTTTTTAAAATCTCGTATCTGATTTTCTGTCTCAGAATTATGACACGCACTCTCCTATGCACTTTTGTTGTAGTTAATGGACGCCATGATTGGAATTTTTGTGAGGTACTATGTTAGGTCCATTGATACCTGTAACTTCTCTTATGACGTGGGATGTCAGTCAGTAAGAATTTACCAGTAACATTAAAGTAGCTGAGAATCTATTAAACATTTGCCCAGTAGTCTGCCTGATTATTTTTTACCATTTGCATGTTTCCATTTAGAAAAGAACAATATCATTGGAATTTGCCTGGTTGTGGAAGTAAATACGTATTAAAGGAAGGTGACTAGTTGGCCTTGACTGGGGTTAGCTAACTTTTTCTATAAGTATTTAGGCTTCGAGGGCCACACAGTCCCTGTCTCAACCATTCAATTCTTCTATTGTAGCATGAAAGCAATTATAGATAACATTTAAATTAATGAGCTGAGTTTTGCAAACTATGTTTGCAAAAATGGCCAGCCTTTGGCTTGTTGGCTGTAGTTTGCTGATTGACTTAGAGACTAAAATGTCCACTTCAAACTTTTTCTTGGTTTGAAAGTAAGTTGAATTAAATAATGTGAGTAGAAAACTTAAAAAATCTAGCATGGAGTAGTAATTACAATGGATGATTTTGCTATCAGTTTGTTAGGAGTCCTTTAATAAAAATTCCCAAGAACCAGAATTTAATTAGAAAATTTTTATTTATGTGTGTATGTGCATATATATGTAAGTTATTTGCCAGAGGCTGCATGTGCTCACTGGAGAGAGAGAAAATGTGAAAGCATTCCCCATGAGAGACGGTCACACTGCAATCCCTTCTCCATTTCTTTCTCCTTTAGGGATTTTGAACATGTATGCACAGCTGCCTGGTATGTCTTTCAAGCTACTGGATCCAGCACTTGAACTACATAGTTGGCTATGTAGGATCCAGCTGCCTTGACCACCACACCACCATCTGGCCCTCAGCTGAGAATTTTTTAAGAATAATCAAGCACTGGTATCTGGGCCTGCTAGTGGAAGTGTGGCTAAGGCAGCTGGATCCCACATGGCCAGTCGTGTGGTTCGAATACGGGAATCCTCAGCTTGAAAGACTCACTGGGCACATGTGCATGTGTGCCCAAAATCCTGAGAGGAGAATGGATGAGAAGGGATTGTGGCATGGCCAATCTTCCTAAGGATTGCTTTCTCACTTTTGTTCTCTTTCTGTCTCTGGTGGGTACACACGCCCTTTAACAAATATAAAGAAGAAGAAAGAGGCACTGGTATCAAATGCTTGTCTGTCCAGAAGAAGAATCAAAAGAACAAATTCTCTAATGGTAAAATGAATGACTGGAATCTACTCTCTCTGATTGTGGACACTGGCCTCATTAATAATGGTTCACTATCCTGAGGAAACTTTTAGCAACTAGAATATTCTGGGTTATTGCAGAGGAGCAAGAAACACACCTGCAGAGCTTAAAAGTGCTCATGTAGTTGAGCTTACACTTTTCCCTCATATGAAAGACTGTAACCTGTCAGGTGCAGCATATTTAATCTTTCTTTAGAATAAATTACCTACATTCCTAGCCCATGATAGATCAGAAACAGTAAACGAGAAACTGTCAACTGCCGGAAACGGACAGTCTGAGAGTAAAGGAGCAAGCAGGTTTAAAACGGAGGAAACAATTTGATTCCCTTCTGCCCTCAACCATGCAGTTACTCACTGCTGGTTAAACAGTCCTTATGTATAAATTACTGCTATCAATTTTGATGAAGATAGTTATTAAATATGGACCAGATCAATCAGAAGCATTTGAAATAAAGAGATGTTGGCATATGTGTATTTATGAATATATTGCTCAAATTCAGTAAGATTGACTCACAAAAATGAGCTATTTTCTGGAGTAACAGTCAGTAAATTTTAGCAGTGTAACGTATAGAGGAAACCACAATATATAGTTCCTGGAGATAAACGTGGAAAAGGATCTTTTAGAAATAAAAGACAAAATGAGATCAGGAGCCTAATTGATCTTGATCCTAGGTCAACATGACAATTTTAATCATATTCTATCTACTGCCTTAAGGGAGACAGACAAAGCATCCAAATGTGTAATAGGTTTCCAAAGATGATTCCAATCCAAGTGGTTAAAATGATAAAGTCTTGGCACTTGAAGGCATAAAATTATTTGAAATGCTTCCTTTCACAATGATGTTGAATAAATAAAGCATTATTCTCCTTAAGTAAGGCCAGGTGTAGAAACAAATTACTTTTTATTTCTATTTTTTTTGTGTGAATGTTTGAGATATATACTTCCATAAGATTGTTTCCATTAAGTACAAAGTATAGTGTGGAATTTAACTATTATTCAGTAACTGTGATCAATATTATCAGAGTGATTCTTCATGAAAACCAATTTCATTCTTATGGCTAAGGCCTCATTCCTAATTGATCTGTCAGCTAAAGGTTTGTTCAATATAACATTACTCAAAAAGAAAAATATAACAGCAATCATATATTTGGTGATTATAGCTTAAGGATAAGTGAACTAGGGCAATGTGCTAAGAGATCAAAGGGGAGAACTGGATCTTTCAGAAGATAGTATGACATCCTGGGAACTGATACTGTTTGTTGTCAGGTCACCATGGAATTGAACTTGATATCCATAACCAAATATAGCTGGAAAGCTAGGAAAAATCTGAGATTAAACGACACACTTCTAAAGAAACTAAAATACGCACTTCTGCACTATGCAACTTTTTTAAAAATTTCATCTGAACTTAAAAATGTGTCAGTCTAAGTTATAATGACAATTAGACTTACTCTAATTGGTAAAATATGCAGGGAAAGTCATTCTTAGGGTTCTTATAGTACTGAATAAAATTAAAAGAGCCGCTTGTAGCTACAGAGAATGTTTTTAGTACTGAACACAATTAAAAGGGTGAGTGACTATCAAATTCCATCTTATTTGTGACTACAAGTATCCCATATGTTATGTTGGTACACTCACCAGAAGAATTATCCAGATGGATATGAAAATTGCAGACATCCTCAAGTAGTCAGCAATAATGACAGGCTTCCAAGGAATTCCAAGACAACCTGGAACAAGCTAAAAATATTCACACAGGAGAAACATCAGCTGTAACAAACATTGAAAATAATGAGAAGTTTGGAAGACATTTAAAATGCTTCAGTTACAAAGAATCATCCTTAGAAACCTGTTAGCAGTCTTCCAGGGGTAACCATGACCCCTCAAATATCTCCATGGGATTCCACTGCTTCGAGGAAGACAGAAGTTGCCAGTTTCATGCTTTCTTGCATAGCTGTTTGTTAAACATCTGAATGTGGGTGTCTTTAAGGAGAGTCCAGTTGTGGGTTCACTACTGGCTCTGCTCTCTCCTGTTTCTAATGCTCCTGTTTCAAGAACCCTCCTGAATACTATTTTTGTACTGAATTTAGTATTTTTTTTCTTTTTAATTTCCTAGCATATATGTAGCCTCTCCTGAGACAGAGAGAGACAAGGAAGGTGAGAAAGCATCCCCGCCCACATAAGGGATAGTCACTCCACAATCCCTTTTCCTTTATTTTAGCTTTTGGGATTTGAGTTACATATGCACACAGGCCTGGTGTATTTTTGTAGCCACCAGGTCTGTGACTTGAACTGCAAGTTGTCCAGGAGGGATTTAATCATTTAGAGATTGACATAAGTAAAAAATTATAATGTAAACATGACTTTGAGGAAGAAAAAATTGTGACTTTACCCCCTAAAATAGTGGAGATAATGCAATGACACTAAGTACGGGATTGCTCTAAAGTTCTTAGGACCAATTCTGTTTCTTTTTTTTTTTTTTTTTTTTGTGGTGGGGAGAGGTTTTCACCATAGGGTGTGTGCCCTCGCCAGAAAGAGACAGAGAAGCAAAGAGACAAAAAGCGAGAAATCACCCTCCACGGGGGATGGCCACACCGCAATACCTCCTCCTCCATTCTCCTCTTGGGATCTTGGGCACGCATGCATGCACACGTGCCCAACAGAGTTTAAGCCACGGGGTCTGGGACTTGAACCATGGTTGACTTCATGGGAGTCCAGCGACATAGCCATTAAGCCAACTGCTGGTCCCTCTTAGCACCAATTCTTTTAGATTCTAATGTAAAAATAAAGACAAGACTGCCACTCTAATTTCAGAATAATTCAGATAACTGCCCTACATACATTTTCTGAATTGACCTGCATGTTCTTGTGAACTCATCTTTTTTTTTGGGGGGGGGAGAGGTTTGTGCTATAGGGTGCAAGTACTCCAGAAAGAGAGAGGCAGAGAGATAGAAAGCAAGAAATCACCCCCCAGCAGGGATGGCCACACCACAATCCCTTCTCCATTCTCCTCTCGGGATCTTGGGCACACATGCATACACACCTGGCATGAGTTTTAGCCACTCGAGTCCGGGACTCAAACCACGCTGTGCTACATGGGAGTTTAGTGACATAGCCACTGTGCTAACTGCTGCTCCCATGAACTGAACATCTTCAGACTAAATATTTTCTTGAAGGTGGTGAATTAAACAGAAATAGTTATTCAACAGGTAGGAGAGCATCGATACTTGATTCCCATGACAACACGGATAATATCAGAAACATTGTGTTGAGCCTAACAAGGGAGACACACAAAAGCATGCATCTATAATACTTATGTGAAGTTCTAGAATAAAGGACCAGCAGATGGCATAATGGTTACATCACTGGACGCCCATGTAGTCGACCACAGTCTGATTCACGGACCTGTTGGCTTAAAACTCTTGCCAGGCACATGTGTGTGCATGCCCAAAATCCTGAGAGAAGAAACTGCTTCATAGCCTTGCCCCCTTGAGGGTGGGTGATTTTTGTCTCCCTTTCTCTCTCTTTCCAGTGAGCACATGTGGCCTATAACAAAAATCTCTTTCTAAAACAGACTAAAATTGAAAAAACTAGAATAAACAAATTTCACCTAGGATGAACGCATCATTTGACTGGGTAAAGTCACTTTCTGGGGTAACATAACATTTTTATATCTAGAAGGGGGGTTATATAATACTGCTATTTTATGTGCTATATGTATTTAGTAAAATTAGCGAACATGTTAGAAAGTTGTACATTGTGCACAGGATAACTTAAAAACACCTGTAAAAAATAATACTGAATTCTAGGTAGTGGCACAAGGATGTCTTTGTCCATGGCCAGTCCGTCTCCCTCACTACTGCCACAGCAGCTCATTTGACACATACTAAGAGCAGATGGAGGGAAAGCAAAGCAACTCTGCCTCATATGTAGTACCAGCAGCTCTTAGGAGAACTTTCTCCAAGCCTTTCACATTCTGTCTCTGATTCTCAGAACTCTGCAAGTTAAGTAGAACCTAAATACTCGGGATTTAGGAGAATCTCAGGGAATGAAAAAATGAAAAAAAAAAATCACTCAGGGTCACACAATTGGCAGAAGGCAGAGTAGTCCCCATCAACTCAGCCTGCAAGCCCCTCCTATACCCCTCTGCTTCATTCACTAAAGGGCTTCTCTTCACTGAATGTGCTGAGGAAAAACTTTGGTCTTTAGCTGTAAACACTTACGGCTTCTGCAGGAGCCACCATAGATGGTGAGCTTTGAATGATTAGAAGCCTGTAGTCTCCTGTGAAAGATTTTGCTTTATGAAAAGTAAAGACATACTGAACACACACAGATGTCACAGACCTTGAATGAGGCTAGAAGAGGGCACCACGTGAAAACATACATTTTCCAGAAATCCTTCCATGAGTCTGGCTTCAGTATTTACCTTTTCCTTCTCTGGGTCCTTGGGAGAGATGAAGCTGTTTGCCGTGGGCACTGCAGAAAGTCCTGTGTCGGCTAAAGGCCAGAGAAGGAGCTGGAGTTTAGTCTGACTTGCATGTTCTGTGCACAGGATAGCAAACCCTCCATGCCTTCCTTTGCCATCTACCTCCCCCTCCCACACTCAGAGAGAAGAAGGTTTACCAGGGCCCTCAAGTGGCCCCTGAGGACAATGGGGAGTCTGTGCCTTCCACCTTGAAGGAGACACCACAGAAACAAAGTGTAGGGGTTTTCATAACTCATCAACCAACAGTAGATCAGTGAGGGCTCAAACTTGAAAGCAATATTGAAATGGGTTCCTAATGCACACAGGAGCATTTACCATTTAAGCAAAGGAAACATTTGTGATGGGAAAAGCCTTGAGGAAGAAGAATGTCCACAAACCCTCAACATGAAGAGCACCAGTGCTCTCCTTTCAACCAGAGAGAATTTTTAAAATGTTGTCTATATAGAATCTGCCTGCCACATCTGACAAGGAATTGTATAAATATTCATGAGCAGAGACAGACTTAAAGAGGCTAACAATAAGAGTAATGAGGGCAAGACAGTACTTTGGGGTTTAACTGTAAATGTTAGGTAGGGCTCAAACTTACAATGTTAGCAGAGTGAACTTACAAAGAAATTTAATTACTAATGAGTTCTGCGGTTCACAGTATAAAATGAAAACAGAAAAAAGCAAAGGAATCACCAAAAACTCTAAATAAGTGCCTATTTTTTTTTAAAGAGATTTTGTAGAATGTTTCTCCAGGAAGTCAATCCAAGAAAAAAAAAATGTTCTTGATCAGGACCTCTAGGCTCCATTCTAAAATGTTGTTGGTGTAGTTTTTTCAAGTAAAAATGTAAAATAGTACGAAGCCTTCACCACTCAAGATGGGTCTGAAGATCTGACACATTTTCCCTTAGGCATACTGTTCAGATGAGACTATGTAGAGGTGGGGGTGATTGTCAACAGTCACTGGAGGGGCCTGAGCTCCACCATTCAGAGAAGACCTTCCCTTGGGACCAGCAGTTAGCAAAACGGCTATGTCGCTAGACTCCCATGTAGTTGACCGCGGTTCGAGTCCCGGACCCGGTGGCTTAAACTCACTCTGGGTGCGTGTGCATCCGTGCCCATGATCCTGAGAGGAGAATGGAGGAGAAGGGGTTGCAGCATGGCCATTCCCCCTGGGGAGTGATTTCTCACTTTCTGTCTCTGTCTCTGGCAATTGCACACACACACACACAAAACAAAGAAGACCCTCCCCAAATGGCCATTGGTAGACAGCATCACAGTGCCCTGGATTAAGAAGCAGGGTGTATGCATTTTGCAACACAATCTGAGCTGTCTTCATAGCACCCTCTTACCTCCCTGCGTTGTGATGTCCATGCCATGTCTTCCCAGCACTGGCCTCTGGAGCCTGTGTCCCTCTGGCATCCTCTGACTGTGCACTGTCACCAACCTTGCAAACATTGAAAGAATGGAGTTGATAATAATTAGTCCTTTATTAGTCCTCAAGAACAAGCATGAAAAGTGTCATCACGGGGACCAGCAGTTAGCGTAATGACTATGTTGCTGGACTCCCACGTAGTCAACTGTGGTTCGCGTCCCGTACCCGGTGGCTTAAACTCACGCTGAGCACATGTGCGTGCGTGCCCAAGATCCCCGGGGGAGAAGGGATTGCGGCGTGGCCACCCCCTGGGGGGTGATTTCTCGGTTTCTATCTCTCTGTCTCTCTCTGTCTGGTGAGCGCACACGCCCTATAGCAAAAACCTCTCAAAAAAAAAAAAAAAGTCATCACAGGCCAGCTGCAGGGTCATAGTAATGCTGCAATGCTTTACAATGGCAAAGCACATGGGAGGGTTGCCAATTCAAACCCCAGGATCTCCCTCTACATGCCAGACGTGTGCACATGCCCATGTTCCTGGCTGAGTTAGTCTGGGTTAGATAGCAGCAAGAAGACCCTGTGAGAGAGCCTGTCCTGTTCACTCTTTGTCTGTCTCTTTTGCTGTCTCAAGAAAAAAATGAATAAATTTCAAACTAAATGTCTCAGTATTGTACCTGTTCTCCAAGTATGAGGCCTCCTTGGCCTGCGTTGTCACTGCCTCCTCCATAGCAGAAGCCCTAAGCTGCAAAAGAGAAGTACGTCCATGTGCAGTCATGGCTGACAGTGACAGTGCACAGAGGATGGGAAGGAAAGAATCTTACTCATGATCCTGAGCCATTTTCTCATACATGGTCTTCTGAAAAAGCAAATACATCAAACAGCATGTTTTGAGTTGTTTTTATGTGTTTTTTTTTTGTTTGTTTGTTTTCCAAAGGGTGCATGCAGTCGCCAGAAAGACAGAGACACAGAGACAGAAAGTGAGAAATCACCCCCTGCCAAGGGGTTGGCTACACCACAGTCCATTCTCCTCCACTCTCATTTTGGGATCTTGGGCATGCATGCACACACACCCTGCGTGAGTTTAAACCACTGGGTCCGGGACTTGAACTGCGGTCGACTATGTGTTAGTCCAGCAACATAGTCATCACGCCAACTGCTGGTCCCAAAATGTATATTTTGCATTGTGTAACCTTTTAAACAAGGAAATCTTAAAAAAAAAAGTACTGAGTTCTTAATTTTTGGAGGAAGGAGAATGATGTCTGCACCTATTTTGAAATGCACCCCAAATGTGACTCCTATTGAATCTGAGTCCCTTCTTGCAACTTCAAAACAACTTTACTGAGATATGATCACATACCATATTATTCCCATCACTAAAGCATATAATGCAGCACCTTTTAGTATATTCACAAATCTTTTTCCTTAATGCTCTAGAGTTGTTATGTTTGGGGTCCCGTTGTGTCAACCTCATTGGACTCGGACCAAGTTGAACTGGATGTGGACATGTGTGAGCAAACCTCTTCAGACAGGTTGGGAAAGTTACTCTGAGGTCCCTAGGTAACCAGGGAAACACCCCCGGTGGCACTGTTATGAGAATCATGTATGAAACTGCCCAATCAGAATGACATACATAGTTAACATGATAAATGCAAGGAGCCATCAACCTAGAATTACATACCTTGCAAAGTTATTAAAAAGGAAAAAAGGAATAAAAATATTTTTAGAAAGACACAATTTGAGAGATTTTTGTCTTCAGGAAGCCTTCCTTGCAAGAGGTGTAAAATGAGTTCTTTGGATTGAAGACAAACAACAGAGATCAGCAACTTGGGTCTGCATAGTGAAAGAAAAAACAGTAGAGAAGGAATAAATAGCAGTAATATTTTATCTCGTTCTTAACTGACTTGTCATATAAATATTTGTTCAATATAATTAATATTAGCCAAAAAGAAAAGTGATAACAGCAACAATTAACGATAGCTTAAGGATAAATGAATGAGGGCAATGTGCTAAGAGATGGAGGGGGAGAACTGGATAGAGTTTGCCATCAGACTACATAAAATAAAACTGGATGTCAATAAGAGAAAGTAAATAAACCCCAAAACTTACAGCCAACTGAACTTTGACAATGAACACACGACAATCTAGTGGGGAAAAGAAAGTCTCTTCAGTAAATGGTACATGAAGAAGTGGATATTCACATGCAGAAAAATAAAACTAGACCACTATCTCTCACCACAAAAATCAACTCCAAATGGATCATCAAAGGTCTAAACATAAAAGCTCAAACTACAAAACTACTGGCAGAAAACAGGGGAAATTCTTGGAGACATGGGAGTACCCAAAGATTAAATTAAAAAATAAAATAAAGGACTCTAAACATAGGCAATAATCCCAAAAAGTAGAAAAGTAGAACTATATTCAACTGAAAAGCTTCTGCACAGCAAAGGAAACAATAATCAGCTTAAATGTTAAACAAATTGAGCCTGACTATGAAAGACAGACATTGTTATGTCCCCACTCAGAGTATACCAGATGTCTGCACTTTATTGCCTAAACTGAAGAACTGGAAGCTACAACTACAAAGACAGCAAGTGTAGGTATCAGAGACTGTATCAAAGAGTATGGACAGTTGGGGGTGGGAAAGAGGAGGTAAGGAAGAAAAATTAACAGACACAGGAATGGAAAGTTACCTGTTGACAATGATGTGTTAGTAATATCCTTGACTTGCTTGATAGGCAATACATGTATGCTTTGTGAAATGATATTGTATGCTGTAAGGACGTACAATAACCAAATGTAAATAAAAATATATAACAAAGAGCACAAAGAACTTGAATGGACATTTTCCAAAATATTAATATTTCAATATGACAATCATCAGTGAACTGCAAATTAAAACCACAAAGAGTTACCATGTCTCATCTGTTAGGATGGTTATTAATAAAAAGACAAACTGTGTCGGCTGGGATGAGGAGAAAAGGAAATCCTTGTACGGTGTTGGTGGTAATAAAAACTGATACAGCCATTGTGGGAAACAGTAGCAGTTCCTCAACACATTAAAAATTGGGCTACTCTATGATACAGAAATCCCACTTTGGGATATATATTCAAAAGAAATTAAAGCTGTCTCTAAGGGCTGTCTGCACTCTGGAATTCACTGCAGCACTCTTTATAATACCCACGATATGGACAATAGTGAAGTATCCACTGACAAATACTGGATTGTCAGAAAAGTCATGAATAATTTTTTTCTATTTTTCTATACAAAGATGCATCATGACTTTTCTGACAACCCCATTATATACATAAAGTGTTTTGTATACACAAACACACACACACACACACACACACACACACACGAGTATTACCTAGCCTTAAAAAAGGAAATTCTACCATTTGTGACAATACTGGTGAACTTGGAGGACATTGTCTTTAGTGAAATAAGCCAGACTCAGGAAGACAAATATCAGGATCACACTTGAATGAAATAAAAAACTGTCAGTAGTACCAGGAACTGCAGAGTGGGCAAAATGGGGAGATACCGACCAAAGGAACACTGCATCAGCTATGCAGGGTGAAATCAAAGATCCGCAGGGTCAGTGTACAGTGTGGTGACTGAGTTAATAACACTTGTTTACTTGAAATCTGCTGCGGAATTAATCTTTATTTATTTATTTATTTATTTATTACAACTTGTTTTTATTTTACATTTTTCCACAAACATTTACTTTACATAGCAAAGAATTTTAGCTCATACTCCATAATTCTTGACAGTTTACAAACAACTTTCAAAGTTTCAAAATACTGAATTTTAAAGATAATGTTCAAAATATGTCTTATAATTTTGTATAATTTTATAACTCTATAACAACAGAAGCAGTATGGTTTCATATATATATATATATACACATATATACACACACACACACACACACACACACACACACACATATTTAGAGTGCAGACACTCGGTATATATTATTAAGTGGGGACATACAATGCCTCTCCTTCATAGCATGGCTTACTTCACTCAGCAGTAAGTCTTCCATATTCATCTACTTCTTTTCAAAAGCCAGGGTTTTGTTGTTTTTTATGGATGAATAGTATTCCATTGAGTATATGTGCCACAGTTTTTCTAACCATTCATCAGTTCGTGGG
>AAPY01530301.1:0-44292 GCA_000181375.1 Tupaia belangeri
TCATGAAATGCTGCTTTATTCTACTCCAGGACTGACTGAAAGGGGAGAGTTGTGTATGGAGGTATGAAATAATCAGACCTGTTTAAGTCTTATTCCTTTCCTATGGTCATGGTATAACTACTCCCAGTTTCAGGTTTAGCACATGCTTCGTGAAGAAACCCTACAAACAATATGAGAACAGAGGCTAGGAAGGAAAGGAGGATGACGGAGAACAGACTTCTACCAAATGATAAAAGCTTTCTCCTGCTTGCCACCACAAATTTATAGCCATCATCATTTTCCTCAAGCTAGATTTATTGTTCTTTAGGGAAACAGCAGCCCAGTAGCCCAGTAGTTAAGACTTCTGGCTCCTCTGAAAACAACTGTCAAGTATATATTTGGGACATGCATGTATGAGTAGGTTGGGAGAATGGAGGTTTTTTTTTTTTTTAGAGATTTTTGCTATAGGGTGCATGTGCTCACCAGAGAGACAAAAAGCAAGAAATCACCCCCTGGGGAGATGGCCATGCCACAGTCCCTTTTCCTACATTCTCCTCTTGGAATTTTGGGCACACATGCACACGTGCCCAGTATGAGTTTTAAGCCGCTGGGTCCAGGGCTCAAACTGTGGTTGACTATGTGGGAGTCCAACATCAACATTATACCATCTGCTGGTCCTAGAGCTACTCTTTTTTTTTTTTTTTTTTTGAATTATTCTATTTAACATTATTTATTTGTTTATTTATTTGAATTTGACCAAAGACGGACAGAATGGGCGGGGGCATGATAAAGCAAGCCACCAGGTCCAGGACTAGAACCACAAATGGCCACGTGGGAGTCTAGTGTCCTTATCCACTGTGCCACCTCCTGGCCTCCCTGGAGCTGTTCTTAAGAGCAGCTAGCTGCAGGAATTTTGGGGAGCTCCAAGTGTTAACAAATGATGAACTTGTATGCCCATACTTGTGATTATACATCAAGTTAGCTCATACTTATTAGCTCTACAAAACACTGGAAATACAAGTAGTAAAAAAGTGCTGGGACCAGCAGATGGTGTAATTGTTACATCACTGGATTCCCACGTAGTTGACTGTGGTTCAAGTCTCAGATCCAACAGCTTAAACCTCATACTAGGTGCAAGTTCTTACGTGCCCAAAATCCTGATAGGAGAATGGAGGAGAAGGGATTGCAGCGTGGCCATCTCCTCTGGAGGGGTGACTTCTCACTTTCTGTCTCTCTGGCAAGCACATGTGTCCTATAGCAAAAATCTCTCTCTCAAAAAAAAAGGGGGGGAGAGGTAAGGGAGGTCAGCAGGTGGCATGGTGGTTAAAGTGCTGGACTCCCACATGCATGACCGACTGTGGTTCAAGTCCTGGACCTGGTGGCTTCCGTTCTCACTTTCTTTCTCTCTTTTTCTGTCTCTCTCCGGTGCCCTACAATAAATTTAAAATAATAATAATAAATAAAATGAGTAAAAAAAAATGTTGACACCCCTCTCTCAGAAATCTAAACTTCTTTGTGTTAGGCCTCTTGGTATATACTAATCAGATTAAGAGTAAGAAGAAACCAATTATGTAACTGTGAAATTTGAAGGCTGCCTTCTATAGAAGGCTTTAGATGCGTCCTAGAAAAGGTGCATCTGCATGTATTACCTTCAGCTTCAAAGACCAAGAATGCTTTGGAAGAAAACAATACACACAAAATAAAAATACTTTCTGGATAGCCTCTATTAAATCAAGTTAAGAGGGGAAGTAAGGGGGGACCAGAAGTTAGCGTAATGGCTATGTCGCTGGACTCCCACATAGTCGACCACAGTTCAAGTCCCAGATCTGGTGGCTTAAACTCATGCCAGGCACACATGCATGTGTGCCCATGACCCTGAGAGGAGGATGGAGGAGAAGGGATTGCTGTGTGACCATTCCCCCTGCAGGGTGATTTCTTGCTTTCCGTCTCTTGTCTGTCTGGTGAGTGCACGCGCCCTGTAGCAAAAACCTCTCTAAAAAAAAAAAGAAAGAAAGAAAGTTCATATAGTACATAACCAGCAAAAAGAAATCTAAGTAGACAGGAGTGAATGGGATTCAGCATCTCGTTTTCATTCTCCTTTCTGTGGCCAAATTGTTTGCGTTTTCATTTTCTTTTAGCTATGGGAACTACGCACTTGTGGAGACAGAGAGAAACGGGAAAGTGAACAAGCACCCTCTGAGGTAATGGCAAAGTAAACCAACCCAGTGTGCCAACGGGAGCCTCTGTCAGTGTGGTCCGCATCTCGGGAGTGCTGAACTTCAATACAGGGTATTAGAAAGGAGCCAGACAGCTGCCCACAGTTAAAACTATGATAGAAACGACCCCTACCTGCAAATTAGAGTATGAATGCTGAATAGTAAATAAGATCCAACAGACACTTTTTTTAAAGTTTGCTATAGGGTGCTCACAGGAGTTACCTCGAGTGCACGAGGGGAAGAAAGTAAGAAGTCATGTCCCAGAGGGACAGTCACACCACAGTTCCTTCTCCTCCATTCTCCTCTCAGGGTTTTGGGCACACACACATGCAGCCAGTGTGATTTTTAAACCACGCAGTCCAAGACTCAAACTGCACATTCATTCATGTGGGATCCAGCTGCCTTAACTTCTGTGCCATCTGCTGGCCCAATCCAACAATCATTTTTCAAATGGCATGGGTAAACCACAGTCTAGGCAATGTTCCTTAGGAAAGCGAGGAAACATCTGACAGAAGTTTCTTTCTTTTTTAAAAAATATGGGGAACTAGCAGTTAGCGTAATGGCTATGTCACTGGACTCCCACGTAGTCGACCGCGGTTCGTGTCCCGGACCCGGTGTCTTGAAACTCACGCCGGGCCCATGTGCGTGCGTGCCCAAGATCCTGAGAGGAGAATGGAGGAGAAGGGATTGCGGTGTGACCATCCCCCCTGGGGGGTGATTTCTCGCTTTCTGACTCTATGTCTCTCTCTGTCTTTCTGGTGAGCGCACGCGCCCTACAGTGAAAATCTCTCCAAAAAAAATATATTGTTTTTATTTGCTATAGAGTGTGTGTCCTCATGAGAGAGAGAAAGAAAAAGAGAAAGAAAGAAAGCACTCCAGAGAAGATGGCCACACCACAATCCCCTCTCCTCCATTCGCCTCTTGCAATTTTGGGTACATATACACACATTTGCTGGGATTTTTTCCAAGTTGCCAGGTCTGAGACTCACACAGTGCAGTTGGCCATGTGGAATCCAGCCCCCTTAACCACCATGCCACCTGCTGACCCATGACACATTTTTCGATGCCAAAGTATTGATGTTTCCGTTCTTTATTTAGAGACTATACTGGGTGGGAAGGTCACATCGATTCTCTCTCCTATGAAATCTAGCCCCCTCCTAAGAAAACCTAAAAAAAAACCCTCAATGCAGATGACATTGGATCTCTCTCCTCTGACCCTGATGGTGGGTGATAATCCACTGAGAGATGGATGGTCATTCCAACTGTAGTGTAGACCACCTACTAAACTGCAAGCTACCAATCACACAACTATTCCCAGATCAACACAATTCAAGGTGAGGAAGGGTTCTCTTGGGAAGGCTATTAACATGGATACCCTCTTTTTAAAACAGTAATTGACATTACTTCTAAAGGGTTCAATATCTTAAAAGGGTACTGTTTAAGAAACAGATCCTATTCTTCCAGTATCATCTATTTTGTCTCTTCCCTTCCATGGTACTTACTTGTGGACCGGCCAAACACAAAAAAGATGGCAGCTCAGTGAGAGGCAGCAACGAAGCAAGGAGGTAGCTGATCTCCGCTGATGGACGATCGGGTCTGAGCAGCCACTCACTGCTCTACAGTGGCTGCTGAAAACAAGAGACTACAGAAGAAAAATGCAAATTAGTACCAATGCCAATTATGTTCAATATAAGAAAAATGGAAAAAACGCACATATTAACTCTCTGATTTAAAGAACTTCCTTCCTGGTGACTATTTTTAATTCTGATAAACAACCAGTAATTACAATCAATCAGTAGTTAGAACCAATATATAATTTATATCATACATATGTATTATATGTATTATTATCTAGGTCCACATTAATTTAACAATGTGCTTTAATTAATTTATTTTCAGTATCATTTCTTTTGTTTCTTTCTTTTCTTTTCTTTTCTTTTCTTTTTTTGGTAATTGCCAGAGGTCGCTTACCAGAGGCAGAGGAAGAAATATATATGTATATGTATATATACATGTATATACACATATATAGGTATGTTTGATTCACCTGTTATACTGTAGATGCAAACTCATGTCCCAGTAAAAATGATGACGACCAGGACCAGCAGATGGTATAAAGGTTACGTTGCTGGACTCCACATAGTCGACCGCAGTTCAAGTGCCGGACCTGACAACTTAAAAATTATGCAGGGTGCATGTGTGTGCATGTCCACGATCCCCAGAGGAGAATGGAGAAGGGACTGCGGCATTGCCATCCCCCAGAGGGTGATTTCTTGCTTTCTGTCCTCTGTCTCTCTCTGTCTCTGGTGAGTACATGGACCCTATAGCAAAAATCTCTCTAAATAAATAAATAGAATGATGATGACCAAGATTGTTTCCTTGTAAATCATAAATCATTCTTTAAAGCAGTTTAGCATCATATATATTAACATGATGCAACGTAGTTTCAGCGTTGTTACTTGTTTTATTTATGTACTCAAGGACCTCAGTACAAGAGGTTAGGAACAGGAAACAATGCCTAGTTAGTTCCTCTGTCTTTACCATTTACATTCTCTTTTCTAGTAAAAAAGATCCATGTGCTCAAGAAGGTTCTGGGAGAAGAACCCAGGACTTTCCTCACGTGGGTCCAGTTGTATCACCACTATGCTACCACTTGACCTCAAAATACAGTTGGGCAGATTTTACAGCTCCTGTTAAAGCTTCAATTTGGTCTTCATCTGAAACATGTTCATCATGGGATGTTCCCATACAGAGGATGTTACTCAGATTACAGTGCTCTGTGTTGGAGATGCAGAAGTCCTTTCTTCAGAACAGTGTTATTCATTGTATCTCTCAAAGGATCTGCATTCTTGATTTCCTGTTTTACTTTCTAATTCTTTACTAATGTCTGAAGAGCAGTGATTAAATATTTCCATCAGGGATCTCTTTAGGGCATCCTTATTTTGAGTATTCTGAAATAGCAATATTTAGCAGAAACCTGCTCCTTACTTCATTTCAATAATGGAGGTTGACACCCTAAATAATTGTATAAATGAAGACAACATACAAAACGGTCTTATTTTCACATTGTTGTAAAGTCAAGAAAACCAACTATGAACTCAGAACAGCCACCAGGACCCTTTGCAGGAGAATAATAGTTAAATTTCCAGGACCAGGTGTCTTCCGAGCTTCTGTGTTCAGCACACAATGCTGCTCTTCCACCTCCCACTTTATACAAGGCTTAAATATCCCAGAGAACATGGGTTGTTCAAGATCATCATTTGAGAGAAGTGATCTGAAGTTTTGGGTAGGACACATGCACCATTATCTGTTCCCAAGAAACAATCGTCATCTCCTGAATAATGTTAATGAGCAAACTGGAAGGTTTTCACTGCAGTATATCTGGGCTGTCTTCGGTAGGTTTTTACAATGTTATATATTGTCAAAGGGGTACATGTGCTTACCAGAGGCACAGATGGAGATGAGGACAAGGAAAGAGCACTGCTCAGTGTGTTGAGGTCATGCCACACTCCTTCTCCTCCATTTCTCCATTCTGTTTGGATATGGGGCATGTACACGTCTGGCATGTCTTTCAAGTCTCAGGGACAGGATTCAAACCATGGTCAGTTGTGTGGCATCTGGCTCTCTTAACTGTGAGGCGATAGGGCCAGTCTAACTATGGAGACTTTTTCATGTGTGTGATGGTGTTGTTTTAAGAGAGATTTATGCTACAGGGCATGTGCTCTTGCCAGAGAGAAAAAGAGAAACAAGAGACAGAGAGCAAGAAATTATCTCCCCCCCGGGGGGATGGCCATGCCACAATTCCTTTTCCTCCATTCTCCTCTCAGATTTTGGGCATGCACACACATGCACCCAGCGTGAGATTTAAGCCACCGGGTCTGGAATTTGAACCACGGTCAACTATGTGGGAGTCCAGTGATGTAACCATTACTCTGTCTGTTGGTTGGTTCCTGGAGACCTTTTTTTTTTTTTTTTTTTTTGGAAAAGTTTTTGCTATAGGGCACACGTGGTCACAAGAAAGAGAGAGAGAGGCAGACAGAAAGCAAGAAATCACACCTGGGGTGGGAAACAGCAGTTAGCATAATGGCTATGTCGCTGGACTCCCAAGTAGTCGACCGCGGTATGTGTCCCGGACTCGGTGGCTTAAACTCTCGCCGGGCGCATGTGTGTGCCTACCCAATATCCCTGCCCAATATCCTGAGAGGAGAATGGAGGGGAAGGGATTGCGGCGTGACCATCCCCCCTGGGGGGTGATTTCTTGCTTTCTATCTCTATGTCTCTCTCTGTCTGTCTGGAGAGTGCACACGCCTATAGCAAAAACATCTCTCAAAAAAAAAAAAAAGAAAGAAAGAAATCACACCCAGGTGTGTGTGTGTGTGGGGGGGTGGTGGCCACACCACAATCCCTTCTCCTCCACTCTCCTCTCAGGATCTTGGGCATGCACGCACATGCACTTGGTGTGAGTTTAAGGCACTGGGTCCAGGTCTCAGACTGCAGTGGGAGTCCAGCTACCTAGCCATTACACCAACTACTGGTCCCCCTGGAGACTGTTAGTCATACAGTACAGAAGTCTTTTTAACATCTTTTTACAAAACTGAGCCCAGGAAGCTTTGACACACTTGGCCTCTTCTCTAGATGTAAAGTTCCCCTGTCGCCATCTCAGAAAACAATTTTAAGCTTCCGACAGAAGTTTTTCAATAACACTGCGTTATTATATGTGTGTTGGCTAGCACCTGCATTCAGATTCATGTCTCTCTACAAGCCTACGTGCATTACCATGTGAATGTCAAATATGAAGATTATTGTAAAGATTATGAGACAAGGTGTCACTGCTCTTCCTACACTAAAGATTGAATAGCTAGGAACATTACTCCCAAAAGTATATCACTAATATACAGTGGAAAGTAAAAAAAATAGTAACCAACTTTTTTTGTTTCCCAGTAGTACATTTTTGTCAGGAGCAAAATTCCCGTTGGCCCTCCTGGTAGCTGGAGAGAAGAGATGGCGCAAGTCCAGGGACTCCCGCTCATCTCAGCCCCCTACAGCAGTCGTTCAGGGCTGCTCACTGCCACTCACAACATTTCTGGGCAGATGGCTGAGGCAGCAGCAGCAGCTCATGGACCAATTTACGTCATCTTCAACACTGTGGTTAAGTACTGATAGACTATTTTTTTTTCTGGGTGTCCTGACTTTATTCTGCGGAAATGTCCAACGAGAATGTTAGCTGCGAGGACTCAGCTGTGCAAAAGGGTGGGTGCTTCAGTACCAATGCGGACGTGGTCCTGCCTGTGATGAACACGTGACCGCGCCGGGCCCTAGGAGCGGCGGGACTCTAGGCCGGCCCGCGGGGTGCACGGTTCCCCTTGCCATCCTCAGCACGTAGGCATGGGGTGCCAGTGGCAACATGATCACAATGGGCCCTGAGCCCCCCAAGCTCTCCATGGCATGGATGGCTGGGCAGGGCGACTGGAATTTGTGGAAGGTCATGGTCCCTGAGTGGGCGTCCTACGCGGGCTGCCCCCGCCGGGCTGGCCGCCTAGATCACCTTCTTGAGCTCCTCATACAGTAACCAGCATGAAGGCGGCTCCATGCCCCGGAGCACGTTGGGACCACGAGCCCTTGAAAGAGGCCTTTGCCCCCTAGTCCTTCAGGATCTTCCGCCAGCAGCCCAAGGTCCCTGGGTACAGGATGTCGGCTGCCAGGAGGAAGACACAGGGACAGAGACAGAGTGAGTCAGGGTCTTGCGGACGAGGCCCCTCAGGACCTGGCGTCGATCTCTACCCTAAACATCCCATCTCATAAACAGGGTCCTCCACGCAGGACTGAGGCCAGGACACTCCCACCCGCAGGACCTCGCCCAGGGCAGACGGGGGTGCACGTGGTCAGACCCGGCCAGGCTGAGCTTGGGAACAGAGCCGCTCCCTGGACTCCTCTGTGCCCTTTCCAGGACTTCTGTACACAAAGCTGCCCGAGCCCATGTGGATGGTCTGGCTCTGACACTGCCCCCCAGGACTGAGGCCGCCACCCCTCCCAACCACGGGCGCAGGCACGAGGACCGGCACTGACCTCCCTTTTGCATCCGGACTGCGTCATCATGCGCCTTCGTGTCAAAGGGGTAGGACACCACGCCGGCCCCGCGGTCACCGTCTGCGCAATCACCTGTATGCTTGGGGTCAGGGAGCATGCCCTTGGCCGTGTCGTAGATGCCAAAGTAGGCGACGATAGATGACGACCTGCACCAACACGCTGAAGCCCTGGTGCAGGCCCCGGAGCCCGCCGACTTGGTGATCTTCACCAGGCAGCCTCCCAGACCCTTGAACTCTCACCCCATGCCCGACCTGCCCACGTTGGCCTCCAGGCGGGTCCCAGCGAAATCCAGGGGGTGCACAAAGGAGAGCGAGGTGGCGCCAGCCGCCCCTCTGGAGGCCAGGTTGCCGGCGAAGTAGCGCCAGAACTGCGTGTGCTCGTCCCCGCCGCCCAGGAAGATCTGCTTGTGCTTGTCCTTGCAGGGAAGCTGAGGGCTTGCGTGGGGAAGTAGCGGATGACGTCGGCCAGGTTGCCTCCCAGAAGGGCAGCACGCCCTGCCCCTTGGGGATACGCACGATGCAGACCAGGCTGCCCTTGTACTGCTTGTCCGCCGCCCTCTGCTTACTGGCGTGCTGCACCTGTGGCCGCAGCTTGACCGCTGGATCAGGGCCTCAGCCATCTTGGAGATGACAGCGGCGATGCCTCCAGCCAGGAAGTCCTTGGAGAAGGAGATGCCTGTTCCGTCATGGTGGCCGCCCGCGGTGGGCTGGGGAGTGGAGCCGGAGCCGGAGCTGGAACCGGACGTGGAGATGTGAAGCCTGACGCCGCTGGCTCAGTCCTGCCACCATAGGACTGAAAGGCCTGATAGACTATTTGTGATACCTTGCTAGAAGAAGTCTACATTGCAATAATTCTATGCTCCCAAATCACAAAACATTCACTTACCATAAATGAGCAAGACTGAGATGGTATTCTCGAGCTGATCACTTGGTGTAATGTTTAAGGTAGCTGGATCCCACATGGGCGACCGTGGTTCAGATTCTGGCCCCAGCAGCTTGAAAAGCATTGAGTATGTGTGTGTACATGTCCCAAATCGTAACAGGATAGAGAAATGAAGGAGAAGGGATTGTGGCATGACCATGCCCCACTGGGGCAGGCTTTCTCCCTCTGTCTGTCTCTCTCAAAAAAGTGCACACACCCTCTGGCTATTAAAAAAAAGTGTTCCCATCATACATCACTAAATCAAGCTCATTTATAGCTTTCTGATTCCAGATTCTTAAAAAAAAAAAAAAAATTGCTACAGAGCATATATGCCTGCCAGAGAGAAAGAAAGGAAAAAACATTTTTTAAAGGGGAACTGCACTCCTCAGGAAGGTGGCCATGCTGCAATCCCTTCTCCTCCATTCTACTCTTGGCATTTGGGGCACACATGCACGTGTCAGTGTGTTCTTCAAGCCACTGGGTCTCTACTTGAACTGTGCAATTTACCAATGTGGGATCCAGCCACCTAAATCACCACGCCATCAACTGGTCCCTGACTTCAGATTTTTAAAAAGATAATTCAGTAGTTCAGAATGTTCTGCGTACAGCCTTAGTTTTAGAGAAACCTGATTACTCCCAGAATATTTTACTCAAAATTTACCTTTCTAGATTATTTTCTCTTAACACTAGCTACATCAAATACTAATTAGTATAGGTGGTTGCTGGTACCACATTTTAATTCCTCTTCATGTAATGACATGAACTTCTAGATATTGCTAGATGTAAAAATTCTTTTCCCTTTAGGAGAGAAAGGGAGCAAAAGAAAGGGAAAGACAGAACTAGGCTTTTTTTTTCCCCCTTAAGAATTATTTATTTAATTTTATTATTATTAATTTTTGGGGGGGTTTGCTATAGGGTATGTGTGCTTGCTGGAGAAACAGAGAAAGACAAAAAGCAAGAAATCACACACACCCCCCTCCACAATCCCCTCTCCTCCATTCTCCTCTCGGGATGTGGGGCACACACGTACACACACCTGGCATGAGTTTAAGCCACCAGGTCCAGGACTCAAACTGCTGCAGACTACATAGGAGGAGTCCAGCAACATAACCATTGTGCCATTTGCTAATCCCGTATTATTATTTTTTAATTTGGTCAGTGAGAGAGAGAGAGAGAGAGAGAGAGAGAGAGAGAAAGGACAAGTGAGAAAACAAGCCACCAGGTCCAGGACTCAAACCGTGGTCAGTCATGTGGGCGTCTAGCATCTTAATCATCACGCTATATGCCGGCCCCAGAACTGGGCACTTTTGATAAGATCTCGCTATCTCACAATCCTCCTTTCTCAGCCTTCCAATAAGACAGAATTAACAGTAACGCATAATCATGCCTGGGGTGTTCAGCTGTATTTCTTATAGACTCTCTTTTGTCTTTATTCTTCTAAGCAAAATGAAATTTATTTTTAAATCCATACACTTGAGATTTATGTTTTACCAGCTGAAAATAGTACAAGAAGGGAGTTTTGGCCAGAGTACCACAGCCAGGAAGGAGGTATGCAAGAGTGAATTTATGGAAGTTTCAGCTAGGTACTATTTCCCCCTCAAATTCCCAACAGTAAAGCAGGGGGGAGAGTACAAGGAACATTAGGTAGAAGAGAGCCATCCTGCCTTTTGTTTGCATAGCCAGGGAGAGAAAGGGAAGGGGGGGGGTACTAGGACGGGGACAGGGATGGGTTAGACTTCAAATGTAGCTCAGGCAGTATGGCTGATCATGGTTCAAACCGTGGACCTGGCAGCTTGATTTCTCACTTTATCATCTTTCTCTGGTCTAATTAAAAATAATAATAAATAGGGACCAGCAGTTGGAATAATGGCTATGTCACTGGACTCCCATGTAGTCGACCATGGTTTGAGTCCCAGAACCAGGGGTTTAAACTCACAGCAGGTGTGTGTGCGTGCATGCCCAAGATTCTGAGAGACTGGAGGAGAAGGGATTGCGGTGTGGCCATCTCCCCTGGGGGGGTGTGATTTCTCACTTTCTGTCTCTCTGTCTCTCTGATGAGTGCACACACCCTATAGCAAAAACCTCTCTCAAACAAACAAACAAACAAAGCCCATAAGAAGATAGGGCTTTGGAACAGTGAATCCATACTGAAGGTGAAAAGGCAGTATTCCACTGTATTTAATATTTTCTCCAACTGACATCTGCTGAAGTTAATAAAACTAAACAGACATGGGTGTGCAGAGAATGAGGATAGATTCCAAAGTCCTTTTGAGTTTAAGACTCTCCTCGGCACCCCAGTTAGAACCCATCTACAGCATAAGCCAAAATCTCACAACAGGGAATCCAAAATTCCACCACCAAGTACCCAGCCTGGAAGAAAGGGGGCAGTGACAGCTTTAAGATAAGGCCCCAAATATTTGATACCCCTCTCTTCTCAAGGTGGTACCTAATTCCTCTTTCTTGAGAGTGAGTTGGACTTTAAAAGAAAAACAACTCCCAAAACTAAGTCACAGATGGCATCACGGCTCCTCCTTGCTATCTGTTGAATGACTCGTGAGGAAGCCAACTGCCATACCACAAGACATTCAAGCAGTCCTGTGTGAAGGTCCATATAGCAAGGAGTGAGCCCTCTAGCCCAGCCAGGACAAACTTGCCAGGCATGTAAGCAAGCTACCTTGGAAGCAGATCCAAGTTAATATCTCCATTAACGGCCCAGCTGAGATGCTGACTGTAACTTCCTGAGGCAGGCCAAGCCAGACCACCTAGCTGAGTGGCTCCCAGCTTGCTGACCACAGAAACAGTGTGAATTATTGTGTTTGTTGCTTTAACCTCTAGGTTTTGAGTCAATATGTGCTTATAGCTAACTACTTCAGGGACTAACGACCATGACTGAGATCTTTTGAAAATATTCTTTCGGCTTCTACACATTCGTTACCTTCTCGCTGCTCTTCCACACTCCACAAGGTCTGCCGCCTCTAGTTCTCAGTTCAAATGCAAGGCAAAAATGACTAATGTACAGTAAGAACAACTAAGGCTCAAACAAGTTTCTTATCCCAACTTTTCCTCTCTCATCCAAGGAAAAGGTAAAACTTCACAAAATTCTGTTTAAATACTGAATAAAACTATACTTACAGGTTAGGTAAAGGACAGTCCCTTAGATAAAAATATATATATCACAGTCTAAAGACTAACAAAACACACAACCTCACTAATTCATTCAACAATATTTACTTAACCTTAAAAATAACCAGGCCACAAAGACAAGATGAATTATATAAAGTGTCTAAATACCTAAACTGGTTTCTTAAGAGAATAAAAAGAATAAAGAAAATAAAGAACATTTTTTTATTTTATTTCATTTTTTTAAGTTTTGCTATAGGGTACATGAGTTCACTGGAGGGGAAGGGAGTAGAAAAGTATCCCCCAGGGGCAAGGACTATGCTGCAATCCCTTCCCCTCCATTCTCCCCTTGGGATTTTAGGCATGTATGTACACGTACTGGTGTGTTTTTCAAGTCGCCATGAACTCAAATTGTGCAGTACACCATGTGGGATCCAGTCACTTTAATCACACCACATGGCTAGCCTGAGAAAATCTTTGTTTTTTGGGGGGGAGAGGTTATTTTTGCTATAGGGCGCATACACTCTCCAGAAAGACAGAGAGAGACAGAGAGATAGAAAGCGAGAAATCATCCCCAGGGGGGATGGCCATGCCGCAATCCCTTCTCCTCCATTGTCCTCCAGGGATCTTGGGCACACACATGTGCCCGGTGTGAGTTTAAGCCACCGGGTCCGGGACTCAAACCACGGTCGACTAAATAGGAGTTCAGTGACATAGCCATTACGCTAACTGCTGGTCGCTGGCCTGAGAAAATCTTTAATAAGACTTCTTTCTTTTCCTGTTAAACTTAGTAGTAGATACTCTGGGCATTGTAAAGCATTGTTTTTGTGGTGGGAAAGTATCTTTGTTAATTGTAGAGCTCCTACCAGTATTCACAGGAGTTTTCCACCTTATTAAAAAGTGTAGGTAAGGGGTCAGCAGGTAGCATCGTGATTAGGGCACTAGATTCCCACATGGCCAACCATGGCTCAAGTCCCTGACCTGGCAGACTGTTTTCTCACTTTCTCTCTCTTTCTCCCTCTCATGACTATAGGAAGTTAAAATAATAATAATAATAAATTAAATAAGGAATTAAAAAAAGATTTATTCATTTTATTTATCACTACTTTTATTTTTAAATTTAACCAGAGAGAGACAGAGAGAGAAAGGGAAAGTGAGAAGTAAGCCACCAGGTCTGGGACTTGAACCATGGTAGGTCATGTGTGAATCTAGTGCTTTATCCACCACACCACCTGCTGGCCACAGTAATTCTTTAAAAAAAAAAAAAAAAGAAAAAGAAAAGTGGGACCAGCAGATGGGGTAATGGTCACGGCACCAACTGCTGTTCCTTAAGGATTTTATTTTATTTATTTATTTTTAGAGAAAGAGATTTTTGCTACAGGGCACATGCACTCTCCAGAGAGACAGAAAGAGACAAAAAGTGAAAAATCACCCCCAGGGAAGATGGCCATGTCACAGTCCTTTCTCCTCCATTCTCCTCTCAGGATTTTGGGCATCCATGCACCCCTAGCTGGTGTGAGTTTTAAACCACTGAGTCCAAGACTTGAGCCATGACAGACCACGTGGGGAGTCCACCACCTTAACAACTACACTATCTACTGACCCTAAGATGATTTTGTTTTTGAAGTGGACATTCTTCACTGTTTCTGGACTTCTGTTTGCATTTTTATTCTTTTTATAAGGTGTTATTTTAGTCCTCATTTAGAGGTTTATGTTTAAATACAACCAATCGTTCCCTGCTTGCAAAAATTTCTGTCACAATGCGTATCACTAAAAGTTATTATTTTTGCTTTCTGACCTTTGCTCCTAAGGACATGACTCTCTGTAGAGCTTTATGGTCATGGAACATTTCTAGTCAAGGTCAAGGAAACATTTTTGTTACATTGTTTAAGTAAACAGCTAAGCATTTAAATAGGGGGCATTCAGTTGTTTATTCTCACTGACCCAACAGACTAGACCTCCTGCAATTCAGCAGGTTAAAGAATTAGCTAAGTTCTCTTTGCAGCAGGGCGAATTTGTTCTGGGAGCAGTGGCACAGCAGCAGCAGTGCAATGCTGTATGATACAGGACTCGCACGGGAAGGTCCCACGCCAGGCACTCATATGTATGCCCACAATGCAGATCCACTGAGTCTGGTTGTGAATCGCAGAATCAATACCCTGTTGGTGATGCCTACCCCCTTCTCACTGTTCTTCTCTCTGTCCCATGGGAGAAAGAAGTCAATATATCTTCTAGACGTCTCCGGATATTTCCCTAATCCACAGAAGATCCCTTTACATGCAAAAATCCATGAAACACCTTCCAAAATCCATCTAGGTGTGTATGTGTGTGTGTGCATGTATGTGTGTGTTGAATACATGTGATGATGCTGTAGTGACTATTTTTCTTGTTCCTTCTTCACAGATAATTCTAGTTCTTGTTGAATGACTCCTTGTTACTAAGAAGCACCTTCTTGAGACATCACTTGTACAAATCTCAGCATTTTAGAATTTGATTAAAGTACTTTTGCGTACATATATATTTCTAACTCCTAAAGAAATTATGCTATAGAGCAGGTCTCTCTTCTTTCTTTCTCTCTGCTTTAAAAACCAATGTGTTCTTTCTTCTATGTTTAGCTACTTAGGGGAGTGTTTTTTGTTTTTGTTTTTGTTTTTTCCGGTCTGTGCATTCTTTATTCCATTTCCAACCACGGTGCCGCATCCAGACCACAGGACACAAACCGGCAATCCACCGCAATCCAGCTGTACAACGATCTGAGCGTTACAGTACATTTAAGGCTTTTAAATTTGAAAAAAAATAAAATTAAATTAAACCAAAGAACCCTGAAACCCAAAACCCCCAACCAATACCTAGTGTAGCAATTTTAAGGATCTGACATTGCTGATGCTTCTTGGGTGCAGCTCCAGTGTCAAAACCCAAATAACTCTTCAACTAAAAAGATTTGTTTAGTGAAATCTTAATTACATCAATTCTTCAAAGCATAAACTTGGAATTTTTTTGTCCTGGAAATGTTATAAAATGTTTTAATAGCAAAACATAGGAATAAAAACATATTAACAAAATGTATTCAATCATTTACATTACAAACAAGGAGTTTGCAGTTCATTGTTGCAGCCTGACAAAAGAAAACTGCCTGTTAAGAATCTATGACAATGTCATTGCAAATACAATGGGTGGGCTCTGGAGGCAGAAAGACCAGCTTGGCGGCAAGGCGGCTCAGGCAGGGCGGGCACAGAAGAGCCATCACAGCTCGCCCAGCGAGAAGCCCTTCATTCTGGGGCCTGGCTCGGGCATCGGGGTGGCCTGGTGCCTGCCCGCCGGCCAGGCTGGCTGGCTGAGAGGAGGCGAGGCCAGGCGCAGGAGCACTAAGGGTGGCTGCATCCTGCCCCACGCAGAGGAGGCGGAGGCTGGAAGGGCGGAGGCGGGGAGGGCAGCAGGCGCAGCGCAGGCAGCGGGCGGGTCAGAGCGGCCCCGCAGCCCTGGGGAGGCGCAGCCAGGCCCAGGTCCGCCTGCAGCACACAAAGCTGGTGGCATTGGCCATGGCCGGCTGGTGCGCGCAGCCCAGGGAGTGTTTTTCAAAGAGATTATAACTGGTTCTAAAATACAGAAAGCAAAAGAGAAGGAAAGCCTTCCCCAATGCCAAAACTATGAAACTTTCAGGAGTGAAAGGGCAATAAACAGATCCTCAGAGGAAAACATGGAAAGGACTGTTGATAACACATGTGCCCTTAGGGACAGGCACACAGAAGCCCCCACACCAGTGAGAGAATTAGGTTGGTCTTGTGTCCTCCAAACCTGCTAAGCTCTCATGAATGTTAGTAGCATTATTTAGATTTCATAGGATTTTCCATACAAATGCTCATGTTGTGTGCCAATAAAACACACTTCTTTTTCAGTAGGGATGTTATTTATTTCTTTTTCTTTCTCTGATGCAGTGGCTAGAACCTTCAAGACAATGCTAGACGAATTGGAAAGGGGCCAGCTGGTTGTTTGATGGTTCAGGCAGCTGGATTCTGCGGGCCAACTGCCTGCTTAATTTTCATTGATTTTTCTCAAATGATTAATTTCGGTTTCATACACTCCTTACCTCGCCTACATTCTCTGTGTTATATTTCACTGACTCACACTGCTGGACCCAGCAGGTTTAAAAATATGCTAGGTGAGCATGTATACATGCCCAGAATCCTGAAAGGAGAAATGGAGAAAGGATTGTAGCAAGACCATCCGCCATGGGGGGTACTTTTTCACTTTCCTTTCTCTTGGTCTCTCTGGCATGAGTGCATGCACCCTTTAGAAATACGTTTTTCAAAACAGAGAGGTGGTGGGGACTGGTGGTTAAGGTGGACTCCCAAATGGCCAACCATGGTTCAACTCCCTGACCTGGCGGCTTACTCTCTCACCTTTCTTTTTTTCTTTCCGTCTATCTCTCTGCTAAAATTTAAAGAAAATAATAATGAAAAAAATTGTATAAATAATTCTAAAAAATAAATATAGAGAGGTGATGAGAACAAACATTCCTGCCCTTTTCTAAATCAAAAGATAGAAGTATTCAGTCCAACTGGAAAGGAAGCTCTGAGGTGCCCTTTATCAAGTAGAGGATCTTTACCTTTTTACCTAATTTTCTGAGGTATTTTTAATCAGAAACAAATGCTAAAACTTTCAAGTGATTCCCCTCTGTCTACTAAGGTGATTACAGTTTTTCATTTTTAGCTCATTTACATAATGATTTAATTACATTCTTTTACTTTGGAATGTTAAACCAACTTTGCCTCAATGAGATCAGCTTCAGTTGGTCAGCATACATTGTTATGTTTACATATTGTTGGATTTGTTATCTCCAACTTAAGAATCATTGCCACCAGGACCAGCAGATAGTGTAATGGCTAGGTCATTGAACTCCATGTAATCGACCACGATTTGAATCCTGGACCCTGTAGTTGAAACTCACATTGAACACTTGCGCCTGCATGCCCAAGATCCTGATAGGAGAATGGAGGAGAAGGCATTGTGGCATGGCCATCACCCCTGGAGGGTGACCTCTCGCTTTCTATCTCTCTGTCTCTGTCTTTCTGGTGAGTGCACACACCCTATAAGAAAAACCTCTAAGAAAAAAAAAAAAGAATCATTGCCATCAATGTTTACAAGGAATACTGGTCTGTAAGTTTCTTTTTCTTTTTCTTAAAATATCTTTGCCTAGGTTTAGAAGCAGAGTATGCTAGCCTCAGCAGAACTGGAAAATATTCTCTCCTATTCATTTTTCTGAAATAATTTGTGTAAACTTGTGATTACTTCTTCCTTAAATGTTCAGTAGTTTTCACGAATGAAGCCACTGGCCTGAAGGTCTCTTTGTTAGGAAGATTGTAACTAAAAATCCAACTTTCTTTTATTTCTGTGGTCTCTATTCTGTTCATTGGCCAGTATGCCTGTTTTTGTGCCAGGATGCTGTTTTGATTTTCACAGCTTTGTAATATATTATGGGGTCAGGGATTAAAACACCTTCCTACCCCACTCTTCTTGTGCTTTGGCAATATGGGGTCTTTTATGATGCCAGACAACTGCTATGATTGCTTTTTCTAAATCTGTCCATAATGTCTCTGGTAATTCAACTGAAATTGCATTAAGTATGTAGATTTTCTTCAGTAGAATTGAAATCTTCATTATATTCATTTTTCCATCCAGGAATGGGATGTTTTTCCACTTTTTTTTTTGTGATTTTCTATTTCTTTTTAAAGTTTTTTAAATAGTTTTCTTCATAGAGGTTTTTTTACTTCTTTGGCTGGGTTTATTTCTAGGTATTATATAATTTTTATGGCTATAAATGGAATTAATTTCTTCAATTCTACCTTAGTCTACTCATTGTTCATGTATAGAAATGCTATAGAATTTTATATGTTGATTTTTGTATCCTGCCACTTTACTTATTTATCAGTTCCAGGAGTTTTTTGTTTTGTGTGTGTGTGTGTGTCGTCTTTTGGATTTTCTATGTATATAAACATGTCACCTGAAAATAGGGATAATTTCACTTCTTTCTCTATTTTAGCACCTTTTATTTTATTCTCTTGTCTGATGCATTGGCTAGGACTTTCATTACTAATGGAAAGGAGTGGAGAACATGAGCAGCATTGTCTTGTTCCAGGTTCCCCCACACAGGGTGATGTCAACTGTAGGTTTTTCATATATGATTTTTATTATGTTGAGAAATGTCCTTCCTTTGCCAATTTTCCTTAGAGTCTTAATCATCAAGAGATGTATTTAATCAAATGCTTTCTCTGCACCAATTAATGTGATCACTTGGTTTTCATACTTCTTCCTGCTAATGTGATGTATTGCATTTATGTTTCAGGGCACATGCACTGCCCAGAAAGACAGAGAAAGACAGAGAGACAGAAAATGAGAAATCACCCCCAGGGGGTATAGCCACTCTGCAATCCCTTCTCCTCCATTCTCCTTGGAATCTTGGGCATGCATACTTGTGCCCAGCATGAGTTTAGGCCACCTGGTCTGGGACTCAAACCGTGATCGACTACCTGGGAGTTCAGCGACATAGCCACTACACTAACTGCTGGTCCCTTCTTTTGCATATATGAAACCACTCTTGCGTAGCTGGAATAAATTCAGCGTGCTGTGGTACATAATCTTTTTAATGTGTAGTTGTATACAATTTGCTAATATCTTGCTGAGAATTTTTGCACATGTACTCATCAGAGATATTGGACTATAGGTTTGTTTATTTATTTATTATTTATTTATTTATTTATTTATTTTTGGTGATGTATTTGTGTGTTTTGGAAATGAAGGTGATGGAGATTTTATAGAATGAATTTGGGAGGGTCCTGCCTTTTGTATCTTTGGAAATGGTTTGAGGATTTCCCTGGAGCTTCGAGGCCTCTTCTCTACAGTGGGGATCATCTGGAGTCTGCCTTGAAGGTTATAGGAAGTGTTCAGTGAGCTGACATACAGAATGTAAGCTGACAGACAAAGTAAGTGCTCAGTAAAGCCTTGTTTTCAAATGGGAAGGTGTAAATTAGCACAATGGATAAAGGCATGATCTACGGAAAAGAGGCCACAGGGAGGCCAATGACAGTGGACATGGCATTTCTTATTCTTCTCTTTTTTTATTGAGAGATTTTAGATTTTTGGTATAGGGCATGTGTACTCACTAGACAGATGGAGAGTGACAGGGAAACAGAGAGCAAGAAATGACCGCCCCGGGGGATGGCCACACGAAAATCCCTTCTCCTCCAGTCTCCTCTTGGGATTTTTGGCACACTCGTACATGTGCCCAGAGTGAGTTTGGAGTCACCGGGTCCAGGACTTGAACCACAGTCAACCATGTGGGAGTCCAGAGACATAACTATTGCATCTACAGGTCCCTGGACCTGAATTTTCTGAAAAACAAAAAACAAAAATCCAAAAATAATGCCACTCTACTCTCAGAGATGAGCTTGATCAACCTGGTCTTTAGGCAAATTGGCTTCTTTCCCTGTGATCTGGGCTCACCCCCAGGCTTGGCCTCGCACCTTACAGTCTCTGGGATGTGGGAGAGGGGTGAGGGCAAGTTGGCACAGACGTGTGAGGGCACAGACATACGCATGCAGGAGTGGAAGGCCCCGGGCAGCTTTGGTTAAGTCCTGGTTCAGTCCTGGGAGGAATACAAGAGGAAAGGTGGTCAGAGGAGCTGGTTCTGGGAAGGAGACTGTGGAGATGCGGGCAAAGGTGGGGCTGGGGAGAGGGGTCCTGGACTGGGCCCAGCTGAGACTCAAACTCCGGGGTCAGGCTAGGAGGACTCCTGAAAGTGAGCATCTGAAGGACTAGATGGCGGGTCCCTGGAAGGGAAAATCTGGGACTAGAAAGTCTGAGGCAGAGCCGAGGAGTCAGGGAAGGGACTGTGAATTGGTGCACTTTTGCTCTGCTATCCAAGCCCTGTTCACCTCCTGAGCCCCCTGAGGTCCCAAGCCTCTGTATCAGAGGTCTGTGGGGCAGGATGGAGGGTCCAGGGCTGGCCAGGATAGAGGGTCCAGGGCTGGCCAGGGAGCAGACCCCCAGGTCCCTCAGGTACAAACTCTGAAATAAAGACCACAGTTGTCCTCCCACCTCCCCAAGCTCTGTGCCCATCAGGAGAGAACAAGTCCCGCCCCTCTGGGTGGGCGGGGCCAGCGCCTGCACAGTTTCCATTGTGACTCCAACCACCGCTACTGGCCAGAGTCATTCTGGTCATGCCCTCTTCTCTCTTAAGCTTTTCATAAGCCAATAGGATTGGAGAACTGAGGCCACACCCATGCCCCTGAGGTATGGAAACAGCCAGTCCACTCTGCTGGCTCAGTCACATAGCTGCGAGGTAGTGAGCAGAAGGATTTTTGCAGTGGTTACCTTAAGTGCAGTGATGTGGTCCCATCCCCTTCCCTATCCCTGCCTTGAGATGTCGGAGGAAACCCGTCGGAGGAAGTTGGCTTCAGCCAAGAAAATGGTAAAACGTGCGGGGTCCTGACCCCCTGACCCAGCTCAAGCCCATTCCTCTGGCCAGGCAGTGGACAGTCTGTGCCGTCTAGGGCACACGAAGGGATGCCCTTGCACCTCTTGGCTCCCCGTCACTAAAGTCCTCTCAACCAGCTCCCACCCTTCCTGGTCATCCCTAGGTGACTTTGGGCTGGTGATGCTTCCAGCTTCCCACTCTAGTCTTGGCCCAGAGATCCTACTACCCCTAAACCGGACCTCCTCAAGGAAGGGACAGATGTCTTAGGGCTCCTGCAGCCTAGAGCCTGCATCTCGGCCCTGTGCCCCCTACCCTCCAGGGAGCAGCAAGTCTGGGCTGCTTGGGAGAAGTGGAATATAGTTACATCACTATCCCCCTCAGAACTGTCATTGTCCCAGCCTGATTGATCTTCTGACCCAGTCCCCTAAGCATATTCCTCACCTTTTGGGGTTTCTCTGGTGGCTGCCCAGATCTCCAGCTGGAAGGCTACTCGGGATTACAGGCATCCATATTGCCTTATCTAAGACATTGATGGTGCGACAACTCTACACTTCAGTAGTGACCACAAATGTTGACATTATCTCTGGGTGACAGTGGAAGGAATTTGACTTGGTTTGGTTTCCTCCCCATTTCTACTCTCCAGAGGTACTTTACTTTCCCCCCTGAGTTCCCTATCTCACATTAGAATTACCCCTGATTCTGGGACCAGAACCCCTTCAATCAGTGCTCTCTACAGTGAGAGAGCTCTTCATCTTTGGATCTGAACTTCACAGCATGAATCGTCTCCAAATTGTCATGGCATCCTGGAGTGTTCTGAGTGCCACAGGATAAATATGGGGGAGATATATTTTCAGTTTTGTTTATTTCTCTTGAAAGAAAAATATATTAACATATTTCAGTGATGACATTTGCATAGATTTCTAAGATTTTCATAGATTACTCTGAAAAGCTGCTTGGGGTGTCCCCTTTCCATTAGGTTCCCAGATTCACTCGGAGTGTTCCTTAGCTGTCTTCTGCCTCTAGGATACACTGATACAGAATTTCCCAGGTATTTGTGCAGTCCTAACTGACATGTAAGAAAGTACCCCCTCCCTCACCCCATCAGATTTCTAAACTACATAATGTCCAGTGTCTGCTTGCTTCATTTTCCAACTCCATCCGTGGTTTTGCTCTCTGGTAGCTACTGATTTATGACAGAACCCCAGAGCTCAGAGTCAGAAGACTGAATTGAAATGCCATGGTTCCTTCATTTTTTAAGGCCATTTTTTTTTTTGAGAGGTTTTTGCTATAGGGCACGTGCACTTGCCAGACAGACAGAGACAGAGAGACAGAAAGCGAGAAATCACCCCCCGGGGGGATGGCCACGCCTCAATCCCTTCTCTTCCATTCTCCTCTTGGGATCTTGTGCACGCACACACACGCGCCCGGCATGAGTTTAAGCCACCGGGTCCAGGACTCGAACTGCGGTCAGCTATGTGGGAGTCCAGCGACATAGCCATTACGCTAACTGCTGGTCCCTTAAGGCCATTTTTTAAAGAGTTATTTATTTTAATTTTATTTATTCATTAACTCACTTTAATTTTGATGAGTGAGACACACAGAGAGAGAGAGAAGGAAAGTAAAAACATGCCACCAGGTCCAGGACTCACACTGTGGTTGGCCATGTGGGAATATCCAGCTGCTTAACCACCGCGCCACCTGCTGCCACCCCCCCCTTTAAGCCACGTTATCAGTGTATGTCTTCAGTCATTAAATGCTCATTACAATGCTCTGTACAGATGGTAGTGGCATGTGTAAGAATAATTTGTAAAAACTGCAGCGTGTGAATTTAGAGGCTCACAGTTCTCATAAGTAACATTTCTTTTCCTTTCCACAGTTGAGAGCATATCAGCAGAAGCACAGGCCTGCTGATCTTGCAGAAAGAAAGAAGAAAACAAAAAATGGCAGTACCCCTGAGACAACCACCTCTGGTGGCTGCCACTCTGAGGATGTGAGTGTTGTCTGACCAGCCTTCTGGGGTTAGGAGGCTTCAGGGGCAGTAGAGGGTGATGATTAAGAATGTGAAAGAGGGAACCAGCAGTTAGTGTAATGGCTATGTTTCTGGACTCCCACATAGTCGACCGCGGTTCGCATCCCGGACCCGGTGGCTTAAAACTCACGCCGGGCATGTGTGCGTGTGTGCCCAAGATCCCAAGAGGAGAATGGAGGACAAGGGATTGCGGCATGGCCATTCCCCCGGGGGGTGATTTCTCGCTTTCTGTCTCTCTATCTCTCTCTGTCTGTCTGGAGGGTGCACACGCCCTATAGCGAAAACCTCTCAAAAGAAAAAAAAAAAGAATGTGAAAGAAGTTTCACGTACCAGGAAACATTGAGGAAATGGTAGTGCTATTTGATTTTCCTTATCCCAGTCTCCAGAGGAAGACAAGCCAGTGAGGACAGTCACTTGCCATCAGGCCCTCCCGTTAGGAAGCACTGACAGAAGACCCAGGCTGTAGGGGAAGACCCCTGGGTGCTAGGATGAAAGATCTGAAGATTGAGTTAATTTGTGCCTTGATCTTGCTGGATGACCTCATAAAGATCACTTTCTGGACCTTGGTTTCCCCATCTGAAAGATGGCATTGCTGGATTAGATCAGAGTCTTTCAAATCAAGTAGTTCAAATGGTCTGATTGGACCAGCTGGTGGAGTAGTGAAGATTATCTCACATTGCCAACTTCGTGGTTCATATTCTGGACCCTCTGGCTTGAAAGGCACACGTCTGCATGCAAGTGCCTAAAACCTCAAAAGGAGAATAGAAGAGAAAGATTATAGAGTGGCCTTCCCCACTGTCTGGGGGGCTCTCTTCCTTTATTTCCTCCCCCTCTAACTCCCCCTCCCCACAATGAGGGCCTATGCATTCTATATCAAATTGGAAAAAATAAATAAATGCTTGGCAACGTCCTAACTATGACTCTTCCATCTTCCTACAGTCCCCTTGGTTCAAGTGGACCCTTACTTGGAGGACTGGTTTTTAAAATGGAGATGAGGGTCTGGACCCCTCCCAGATTAACCTCCAAAATCCTGGGCCTGAGGAGAGGGACCAGTGAGTGGATTAAGGCAGCACTGCTCGGGGGCTCCATTCTGTGCAGTTGCATCAGAGGGGACTTTTCCATCTGTTTACCGTGATGGGCGCCTCCCACACAGCAGCAGGCAGCCATTTGTAAGGACAGTACAGGCCATAGTATTGACCTCCTCTGCTTTTCTTCAGTATCCATTTTCCCTGAACCCTCTTCTCCATTCTCTGACTTTCTCACTTTTCTCTAAACTGCTTCTCTCTTTCTCCCACTGCCCTTGATTTTCCTTTCTTGGCTCCCATAGATTCAGGATATTCTGAAGGTGCTGGACCTTCACTGTTCCAATGGGTTAGTGCTGCCTGCCATTGGACAAATGGAAGGTGAGGCAGTGCTGAGCACACCTGTCTGCTGCTTGCACTCCCTTAACTGTGCATGCCCCTGAGGTTTTTCTGGTTTGGGGGCTGTTCTTTTTTGTTTGTTTGTTTGAAGAGGTTTTTGCTCACCAGAAAGACAGAGAGAGACAGAGAGACAGAAAGCGAGAAATCACCCCGCAAGGGGAATGGCCATGCTGCAATCCCTTCTCCTCCATTCCACTCTCGGGATCTTGGGCACACATGCACACACGCCTGGTGTGAGTTTCAGCCACTGGGTCCAGGACTCAAACCACAGTCAACTACTTTTGAGTCCAGTGACATAGCCTTTACGCCAACTGTTGGTCTCTGGTTTGGGGGCTGTTCTGGCTCTGGCTTATTTTATGTTGCTGCCATTACCCTGAGTTCTGTTTGCTTCTTCACCTGCTTGGTTCATTGATTTATTTCTTCCCCTATATATTTTATCATTTTGAAGAAGGGGAGACACACCTTGAAGGTTAAAGTTAGTTTGGGAATAACTTTCAGAGCAGATGTGTGGGGTTTGGGCTTTTGAATATCCAGTGAATGCCATCAGGCCTAGGAGAGATGAAACAGAAAGGAAAATCCTTTATGTCTTAACCTCTGGATATTTATCCCCCAAAAGACTACTAGACCACATAGAAGTTTATGATTTTTCAAACTGATTAAATTGAGGTTACAGCATATAAGTTGAAGAGAGAGCAAATTGGCATTGTAGTTGCAAAAATTGAGGTAGTTTGTTTACCTGTATTGAGACGGTTTGTTTAACTGTAAAGGATGTAAGGTTACCGTCAACAGAGAAGTGACCAGGACATTGTGCCAGTGATCTCTCTTAGAAATCAAATAGACACTCAGCCATATGCACTGGGTCCCTGGTAGCCAAGGCCCCTTGCTAAACAGAGAAAACAGATGAACAAGGTAGGGTGCACACCAAGGGAAGCAGTTCTCTGAGAGACATGAGGGAGATGTGACAGTTTTGAAATGTTCAACCAGGCTGGTTCTGGATGGATTCAAGGCAGGAGGAGGCTGATGTGAAGACACAAGGTGGATAACTTTATTCATTATTTTTTATTAATTTTAAAAATTATTATTCATACATTAAATCACTATACATCATTTAGATCATGAAGAGATTATCCAGTATGATATACATCTCAATTCAGCCAAGTTAAGACTGTTACACACATCCATATCAACAGACAAAAACCTTATCCGTGTCCCCAAGTGTCTTGTTTCTCCATTTCCCTGCATATTTCCTTTCCTACGTCCATTGAGAGTGGGAGAGGCTGAGGGGGCAATGAGGTGATAGCCAGCATTATTGTGTCACAAAGCACCTTTAAGGGATGTGGGGAGTGGGGGCAGGGTCAGAGTATTGGTTACCCAGGCTACAGGGGACCTCCAGATGTGATATTGGCATTTCATCCTATTTGCCAAGGGACATCTGCCAACCAGAGGAGCAGGGCTGAAATAGGGCCAGGTTCTGTGGGCATGACAAGGAGAAATGGACAGGAACAGGGAATTGGGACTAGGTTAGAGGGTGTCTGGAATCACACTATGGCTGATGGTGGTTTGAATCTTGGCCGTGGCTTGAAAAAGCATGATGTGCGTGCATGTCCAGATTCTCAACAGGTTGGGAAAATGAAGGGAAAGGGATTGCAGTGTGACTACACCCCATTGGTCAGTGCTTTCTCTATCTCTCTGGCGAGCACAGGTGCTTTCTCACAGTAAAAGAAAATCACATTACACGTAACAGTCCTTAGAAAAAGAATTTCTCCTACCCGAAATTCCTGTCTATTTCTAGAGCTCAGTGGAACTCAAGGTGCCAAGATGGACCAAGAGGATGTTAGAGACCCAGCTAGGAGTGCGTGCCTACCCTCCAATCTCCTCTAAATCACACCTGGCCAGCTGCTGAGTCCCCACTCTGACCTGTTAAATTCAGTTGTAGACATCAAAGCAATACAAGGTTCCAGTGGGCATATTGCAGCTACTAGGCTCCAGGCCATGGTCACAGTAAACATGCAAAGATACATTGGCTCATCCTCAGCTCCTAGCCTCTGTGATGCTTGCTTAGTAGCAGGTAACCCTTTCCTTGGTTTGTGCCTCTTGCTTCTTTGCCCACTGCCCCTCTGCATGCTTGCCTCATCCTCCTTCTCTAGGAGACCTACTGTGGCCTCTCCTTGCCTCTCTTCAGGTAGTTTGGTTCCTTGCACCCAGTCCTTTTCCCAAAACCAGGGTTGGGGTAGGCCAACCTTTGCTTGAGGTTTGAGGAGATGATAAAATGCTGTTGGGATGAGCTGGGCTCACCCAAGTGCTGGGTAATCCTTACTAGAAGTGGAATGTTCACCTCTTGTGTCTCTTGCCAGCAGAACCATGATTCTGGAGTCATCCCAGATCTCGTGGATAAGACCCAGTGAGTGTCTCCTGGAGGAGGGTACAGTGCTTGCCTACAGGAGTCAGGGAAGGCCGTGGTCCTTGTTTCCATCAAGCTGCCCACACCTCTGATCTCTGTGTCTCTATCCCTAGGATTTTAAAGGTCCTGGACTCCCACATGGCGGAATGTGGTTCAAATCCTGGACCTGGTGGCTTGCTTTCTCTCTCTCTCTCCTCTCTCTCTCATTGTCTGGTCAAATTAAAAGAAATAAATAATAAAATAATTATAAAAAAAGAATTATAAAAGAGAGACGTGGATTTTCAAATTCCAGGTCTAAGTGACCTTCAGCAAGCAGTTAAACTCTAGTAGTATGTCTTTCATTTACACAGTGGAGATATAAACTTCCTCATGTGGTACCTGTAAAGGTTCAATGGGATTGTTAACGTGGTTCCTGCCAAGGTACTCAGAGAAGGTTCAAGCAGTGGTGGTAGTGTGGTCATACAAAGCAGGATCACCTGGAGTCTCTGGGCCTCTGTCAGGCAACGTAAATTAGATCTCCCTCTGGATTTTCATCCCTTACTGAGTTCTACATTAAAAAAGAGAGAGAGAGACCACAGCTTTGCCTTGTCTTGAAGTAATAATGAAGCATTAAGGGCTGGATGGGAGTGCACTGGTAAAACGCCATGCTCTGCAAGGTTGGCTCTCATGGGAAGGTCCTGAGTTTGTATCCAGAACCTCCCTGAACAGACTAGGTATGCAGAAGTGCTCAAGATCCGGGAGTGGCTGAGGCTAGGCACGGACCATCCCCATCCCATCGGGGAAGAAGTGTTACCGTGGATTCGTTATTGTAGCCATTGCTATTGTATGCTAGTTTCATCTTCTCCCTGCCAGATCTTGACTTAACCTTTCTGTATTTGCAGTCCAACAAGGAGTTAACCAAAGACCGAGATTCCCTCAAGCTGGAGTTATATGAGAACAAGTAGGATGGGGGAAGCGGGAGGGAGGCCTGAGAGTCTTACCGAGGGAAATATAGTAGGAGATGGGAGGGTGAGCATGCCAAAGTGCAGAGCTTAGTGTAGTCCCAGGTAAGTGCCACCCAGGACTTTGATCCTAGGGTCCTCTCCGGTACCATGGTTCTGCTAAGGTTGTGGGTTGTTCACCTAAGTGAGCCTATGTGTTTTTTGCTCATTCCCTTCCACTGCCTCTGGTCATAGCAAAAGCAATGAAGACCTGAAGAAGCTGATCTCTGAACTAGAGGAGAAGCTTCGACTGCTCACTGCCGAAAAGGCAGCTGGGCAGCTCAGGATGGACGAGCTCCAGAAGAAACTGGAGATGTCAGAGCTGTTGTTACAACAAGTGACAGAGAGCAGCCCCCGCGAGCGTGACCCCATCCAGCTGTGGCCGTGGTCTCCATGAATCACTGGGTGGTCTGTGGCCACAGTTAGAAAATTTAGATCCTTGATTTGGTCCTGTCATAGACGTCTTCTGAGATCGCTAAAAATTCACAAATAGGGACCCTGCTTAGCCCTGCAAAATCAGTCTTAGGGGTAGGGTATTGTACACATTTTTATTTCTCCCACTAGGGCCCCTTTGAGCACCCTCCTCCTATTTGGTTCCCCTGCCCCCTATGTTTTCTGGACCCCCAACTCTTCTTGACGGGGAGAAGGGAAACACAGCAGGAGGGTCCACCGAGGTTTCTAGGGGGGCAGGGCTCCCTTCTACATCTCTGCCCCTCTTGTGACCTGAGTGTTGTCCCTACAAAAACACATGCACCTGTTGCCTGCAGCAGAAGGAACAAGGACTCTATCACCAGCAGCTGGCTCACCTGGCAGCTCCATCCCAGGAAGAGCCAGAGAGGGAGCCCATTGCCTCTGGGACCAGGGGCAGCTGTGTGTCTAGGGAGAGCCACAAGGCCCTAGAGCAGGCCGTGGTGCAGCTGCTGGTGAGTGAGTCTGTACTGACATGGTGCTCAAAGGGTGGGCATGGGGCGAGTTGCTGCTGAGACCTGACACTGTTTCTGTGGCTCCAGAGCCACTTCCTGCAGTGTATGAAGGAGAAGGGAGACCTTGAACATCATATGAGTGAATTAGAGTGCCGCTTCCACCTGTACTGTGGAGAAACCAACACCATCAGTGAGCTGGGATGCCAGGGCCCATGGCCAGAGAGCTGCAGTGGTGGGTGGGGAAAACACCTGCTTCCTAACCTGACACATGCCTGCTGGCCCTTCTGCCCTCAGTCCCTACAGGACAGTACAATGCCCTGCAGCACAACCAGGATGCAACCCTGAAGGCATGTAGCCAGGAGAACACGGATTACATCAGCTGGCTGGAGCACAACCGAGGGGAGATGGAGGTAGGGCCATGAACTTCTCTGTGGGTGAGCCGGGCAGGGCGTGCTCAGGAGAGGGGCTGGATGCTGAGCACCTTCTCTGTGGGTGAGGCCTGACCTAGTGTAGGGGTGAGGCGTTCAGCACCTCTGCAGGCAGTTCCAGGGCCAGGGTAGAAGTGGGGCATTGAGCATCATCTCTGGGGGCAGTGTTGAGGTAGAGGAAGTGTGCTCAAGATGTTTTGTTCCAGGTGAAGCTGCAGGAGGTAGGTGCAGAACACAGTGCCTCAACTTGTGGGAAAATACACCGAGTGTCAGGGCAAGTCCCTGGCCTCTGCCCAGAGCCCTTTCCTGGAGACCGCACCAGCTCTGCCTGCCTTGCAGGACTTCAGAGCTGCAGACTGGCTGACTGGTGAGTAGCACCCTGGTACAGGGTGGGCTGGGAAGGCAGCAGGTGTGTGAGGGCCCGTAGCACTGAGCCTGTCCCTCTGTGTACACAGACCATCCCGAGATCAGCCTCGCAGAACCCTGTGCTGCCTGCACAAAGCCAAGCCATGATGAGATCTCTTGCTGGGAACCCCACTGGAGAGAAGGCGGAACAGCTGTTGCCTGAGATGAAGAAGCCCCAGAAGTGTGCTGGTTTGGGCAGCAACCCCTGCATGCCCTTCTTCTACCGGGCTGAGAGGGACGAGCTGAATATCCTGGTCATCTGAGCCTCTCACCACCAGGCCAAGCCTCTCACCCCCAGGCCAAGCCTCACGCCACCAGGCGAAGCCTCTCAACACCAGGCCAAGCCTCTCACCACCAGGCCAAGCCTCACACCGCCAGGCCAGGCCTCTCACCACCAGGCCAAGCCTCTCACCACCAGGCCAAGCCTCACACCAGCAGGCCAAGCCTCTTATCTCCAGGCCAAGCCTCTCAGCACCAGGCCAAGCCTCTCACCACCAGGCCAACCCTCACACCACCAGGAGAAGCCTCACCTCACCAGGCAAATCTCTCCCTGCTGCCACTCTTTGCTGCAGTGGGTCTATTGAGGTTCCACAATTTTCGTTTGATGTAGGTGGGTCTCCAAGGAATGCAGTTTCGGGAAAGCAGCTCCAGCAAGCAGAGATAATTATCAGCTGATGCAGCGGCAGCCATCTTGTGATTACTAAGCACAATGCTGAGAAAAGAAAATCTCAATGACAGATATTAGTTCTTATGGATCTCAATAAAGAATGATACTTATATAGTTTTATAGGGATCTAAAACTTAATTTAAGGAATCCTAATATATTTATCTATTTTACTTGGTGAGGGTGGGGTGTCCTGGGACAGTTTCAGCCTAATCTTATATTATGTAAAGAAAAGATTATCTTTAAGCTTATGTTAAATGTATCCTGAAGGGCCTTCTAAAGGTCAAGATTATTTCTGCCTAGGTAGAACTTCAGCACACCATCTATTGTGACCACAGAGATAAAGCATTGTAATTAACAGTAGGTGATCAGGGCCAAGGGGAGTGGTCGGGGGACTTTTGGGAAAATCTTATCATATACTCAGGATGTATAAGAGAGCTATGTAATTCTTTTATAGTAGTATATTGGGGAGTCAGAAGGGGTCTCTTCCCAGCAAGGCTACCACAGTTTCTGGAGTGTACAACAAGTGGCCTTGCCAAACATGTATGAGTGGACCCAAGCTTTGTTCCTAGGTTGGGGGACATACAGCACCAGCCTTGCCAACGTGCTGAACCAACCAGAAATGGTGCTCAAAGGTCAAAAGCTTAAAACAGATCCTGGGGCCCTACCGGGTCGGACTCCTACAGAAAAGAAAAAAAAAAAAGAAAAAATAATCAACTAGTGATAACATCCAATTTATACATGCAATTCAAATAAAATATGTACTTTTGCTTTAATGTATAAGAAGTTTTTTTGTTTGTTTTTTTGGAAACGACAGAGAGAGACAGAGACAGAAAGCAAGAAATCACCCCCTGGGGGGATGGCCATGCCGCAATCCCTTCTCCTCCATTCTCCTCTCAGGATCTTGGGCATGCACGCACACACGCCCAGTGTGAGTTTAAGCTGCTGGGTCCTGGACTCTAACCACAGTTGACTATGTGGGAGTTCAGCAACATAGCCATTAAGCTAACTGCTGGTCCCAAATGTATAACAAGTTTAATACATTATTGTTTGCAAAATAAAAACTGTATTCTACTGAAATTTTTCTTATGCGTCCTGTATTAATAAGTTTGAAAGACCAGAAAAAGATACTTAAGGAGGGAAACCAGCAGTTAGCATAATGGCTATGTCGCTGGACTCCCACGTAGTCGACCACGGTTCACATCCTGGAACCAGTGGCTTAAAACTCAGCCGGGCACGTGTGCGTGCATGCCCAAGATCCTGAGAGGAGAATAGAGGAGAAGGGATTGCAGCGTAACCATCCCCCCTGGGGGGTGATTTCTCGCTTTCTGTCTCTATGTCTCTCTCTGTGTGTTTGGCGAGTGCACACGGCCTATAGCAAAAAAAAAAAAAAGATACTTAAGGAAACTTACCTATGGATTTAAAGATGCAATTGTTGGGCCCATGAAAAATGTATTAGTTGGAAGATTACTGCATCTTTAAAAACTGTTATTTATTAAAATCTACTTGAACTGTCAGACAAAATTTAAAAAAAACACACTATATTTCTCATAGTAGATTAGAACACAGGTAACGTTTCATGAAACTACTGAGATACTAACCAGTGCTATGGCTAGTATTAAAAACTGAACATTCTGTCTAACTCTTACTCATTCTATTTCTATGCACAGTGCAGAATGCAACCACAACAATCCATTTCATGGTAGCAACAAAGTTGCAAGGTCCCTAAGAAGCTTCTGTTGGCAAACACTACCTTACAATTCAAACATTTAGGAAGGGAAAAAGCCTTTTAGCAGTCTAAAAGTTGTTTACTGGTATTTCTACTGCAAAGCTCTTCTACAATCAAAATGAAAAAGTAATTATATATGTAGCAGAGATCAGAGACTACAGTGCAGATATTTTATCTAACATTTGGTTGACAAACTTTAGTTGAAAATATTAAGACTTTTTTTTAAACAATTATGACAGAGCAGAACTGCAAAATAAAACTTATAGCCATGTAAACTGTGGTCTTCTTGGTAATATGTGGGTCTAGATGAATCTGCAGGAAGTAGGTAAAACTGCAACACATTTTCCCTTAAGCTAGAAGAAAAAATGGTTGGGTTTAACTGGGCCAGCAGCTACAGTGGTCCTGGTGGGCTCTCCCCGAGGACAACCCAGACCCAATTCTGAGAGGACTCTCGCTCTCCCTCCTGAGGCTGCTGCGATGGCCAGAATGCCCCTGCTCCCATAGAGGAGGGCAGGGACTGTGGTGGGCACACTCTCTTGCTCCCTCCAGCTCTGTGCCTCCACCTCCCACCTGCAGGTGCTTGCTCAGCCCCAGTAGCAGCAGCAGCTCCTCAGGCTCTTGGGTACGTGGATGGTGGCCCTGGTGTGATTTTCTTTCTTTTCTTTTTTTTCTTTCTCTTTTTCTTTCTTTCTTTCTCTTTTTCTTTCTTTCTTTCTCTTTTTCTTTCTTTCTTTCTTTCTTTCTTTCTTTCTTTCTTTCTTTCTTTCTTTCTTTTTCTTTCTCTTTCTTTCTTTCTTCCTTTCCTTCCTTTCTTTCTTTCTTTTTCCTTCCTTCCTTCCTTCCTTCCTTCCTTCCTTCCTTCCTTCCTTCCTTCCTTCCTTCCTTTCTCTATTCTTCTCTCTCTCCCCTCTTTATTTTTTTAATTTTTGCTACTGGTTTATACTATTTCTATTGACAACAGTTATAAGAACAAATTAGAGATTTAAAATCAAAAGTCAATTGTTATTTCTCATTTAGTTACTTAGTCCCTTCAAAAGTAGTAAGCAGACTTTTCCCTAAGTGTCTTATATCAAGAAACAAGTCAAAACTATGAAAATTGCCGTTCAATTTATATAATTTTTATGTTTCTGTTCTATGATGCAAATATTTTCAAGTATTCAATTAGCATCGAGTGTTTAATTCTGTTATAATCAGCATGTTTTATTTTAAAAATTAGAGGTGATTATATAATGAACTGATTACAGTCAGTTTAAAAGACAAAATTAATCTTATTCGGGAGTGGTCCACAGGTTGATCACCTATTCCTGATTGGCCAAAATTTAAAACACAGCAGCATGATTCTGTAATGCGTGATTTTCTTTTTTTTATTATTTCCATTTCTTTTATTTCTTTAACATTTTAACAGAAGGAGATGCCCCAAAATTTAAAAAATCCTTTGAAAAATATACAGGTTCATATTATTTACATGCCATTATGCATACAGGTTCCAATATCATACATGCACTGCTACGTCAGAGGCACAGTGACCAGGCATGATGTAACTCACTGTCTTTTAGGTGCAAAAGCTAACTGGCCCTTTTAGGTGCAAAGGCTAACTGGCCCTTTTAGGTGCAAAGGTTAACTGGCCCTTTTAGGTGCAAAGGCTAGCTGACCCTTTTAGGGCCTGTTTGTGCCTCTGTTACCTTGCTACATAAATTAGTAGGCACCTGAGAGGATGGAAGACTACTGAATATAAACTTCAAAACCTAGTTTGGGACCAGCAGTAAGCATAATGGCTATGTTGTTGTACTCCCACATAGTTGACCATGGTTAGAGTCCCAGACCCGGTGGCTTAAACTGATGCCAGGCGTGTGTGCCCAAGATCCTGAGAGGAGAATGGAGGAGAAGGGACTGCAGTGTGGCCATCTCTCCTGGGGGGTGATTTCTCGCTTTCTGTCTCTCTGTATCTCTCTGTCCGGCGAGCGCACATGTCCTATAGCAAAAACCTCTCCAAAAAACAAAAAAAAAAACCTTCTAGTTGTTTGTTCTTATTATATTCAAAACTTACCGCATTTTAAATCTCTTCACAACCTGACCTCATCCACAGCTAAACTAACATATATTCATTACACTAAATGATCAAATATCAACCACGTGAACTGTTAACGTGCACACAGATCTAAAAATAAAACATAAACATGTGTAGAGGTATTGGATATGTATTTAAATCCAAGAATTTTCCTAGTGCTTTGTGAACAGTCTCCATTTTATTTAAAGAGAGATGTCAACTCTTCATTTTCTGTGCTCTGAACGATATTTGTAAAAAATGACTGACAATTATCAGAGTAATTCATCTTTTATAAATTAGTGAAGAAAACTAAGATTAAAAATTCTAAATTAGAGTTTTATATGTATTTAAAAATACATTGGAAATTCAGCATATGCCTGTAGTCAAGCTTACTTTCAATGCACACTACTTAAAATTTTGATGTCATGGTTTGTTCTGACAAGTCCTTTTTCAATCTGAACACCAAATCTGTGAACTCCTGTAGGTTCCCTGGCTCTATGTTGATGATGTATATTGCTTCCTTGCTCGTAGTGATGGATGAGGTTCACCTGTCTTTTATCACCTGAAGTTTTCCGACCACAGTGATAGAAACTGTAAGCTGATGCAGCCGTGGTGAAGGCTGTAAAATGCCAGAGCATCTGAAGATGAATGCTGTCAGCATAATTGAAAACCGGAGCTGCCACTGAAGCTGCCACCAAGATTAACTGCACTGCTGTGTTTACCTTGCTGACAAATGCTGATTTTAGCCTAGCAGTGGCATAGCAAGGATCGAAATACTTAGCAAGTGTCCGCGGTGTTGGCAGAGTTCGATATCTGATATAAAAAACAGCAGCTATCAACATTACATCTCTTGAAATTATCATATAAGTAAGTGGAACTGGAATAAGATCTGCATAGGTCAAGCTAATATATAAGATATCAGTAAGTATTTTATCAGCAAGTGGATCAAGAGCACATCCCAAAGCTGATTTTTGATTGGCCCAGTTTCGAGGAACAAATCCATCCAACAAATCAGTTAGCCCAGCTGATGCAAATACTCGTAGTGCAATATTAAAATCTTCTTCAATAATCAAAAAGCCCAAAACTGGGGCCAGGCCAATTCTTGTCACTGACAACATACTTGGGATAGTTCATGGGTTTTCATACAGGCTGGCGACACTCACTGGGCCCCACCGGCCACCCGGGCCTCCACAGTGGTGCCCCCTCCAGCCACAGCCTGGGCGCCTTCCCCACAGCGGAGCAGTGGTTCTGCAGGACGGTTCCTATCAGCCACAAGCCGAACACGGTCAGGTGAAGCCACCAGTGCTCCACCAGGTAGCCCAGGCAGCAGGGTGCAGACAGCAGCAGAGCCCCACGGGTGCGCCCCTTTCCCAGATGCGCCCCTAGCATCCATGTGGCACCACGCAGGGCACCCCACGAATCCTGTTTATCTGAGAATGTTATCTTTTTTTTCCCATATGAAGGATAATCTTGCCAGGTTTAGAAATCTTGTTTGAAATTGTTTTCCATTTTTCATTTTCACTATAGTTCCCCATTCTTTCCTTGCTTTCATTGTTTCCAATAAGAGGTCCAGTGTTTACCTGAAGGGATAACCTTTGTAAGTAACTTAACGTTCCTCTCTTGCCAATTTTAAGTCTCTTGTCTTTGTCTGTGGTTTTGGCCAATCTTTCTGTTATGTCCTTGGGGAAGATCTTCTTGGGTTGACTCCATTTGGGGTCCTTTGTATTTCTTGGGTCTGGATATTTGAATGCCCCTCTAGATTTGGAAAGTTTTTTCCAGGATTTATGGAATAAATTGTCAATTACCTTATTATTTTCTTCACCTTCTGGGACACCAATTATTGGATGTTTGCGCACTTACTGGTATCTAGTATTTATTGTATATTGTACTCATTTTTCTTGGTTGTCTCCTCAATCTTTTTCATAATTTTTCTGAGTCACAGGTTTTGTCTTCCTCATTTTAGATTCGATCTTCTGGTGATCTAATCTGCTTTTAATACATTCAAGGGAGGTTTTTATTTCCTATGTCACAGTCTTCATCTCTAACAATTCTGTTTGATTCTTTTTATAGTGTCTATTTATTCTTTCAAATCATGAAAGTATTTCCTCAACTCTTGGAGCTTGTTGTGTCTTTTCTCTTGCATCTCATTTAGTTTTCTCACGATAAATATTCTGAGTTATTTACCTGACATTTTAATGAGTTCCACTGTGTTGTCTGTGGATGATGAAGAATTGATGTTTTCCCTTGAGGAAGAGATATTTTGCTGGTTGCTCATATTTCTTTAGCCTCTGTAATGATTTCTAGTCATCGGGGCATGTACATGTTCCTTCCTAAGTTCTTTGAGTTAATTCTGAACCTACAAAGGCATGTGGGAGAAAGTGATTGGTGATCTCTCTGTTGCTCACCTCCCTGATGATCACCAGCAACCTGCACTGTTGTCACTGGACTTGGATGATTCAAAGTCACCCCACGTGGCATTCTCCCAGGGATGGATGTCCTGATGGGGCAGGAAGGGGCAAAAAGATCTTCTCAAAGTTTTAAGCAACACACCTGAGAATTCAAAGGTCAGTGGGGTGGGGGTATGGGGATGAACAATGAGTCTCTTGCACACAGCCTCCAGCTACAAGCAGCCTGACAAGGCTCCTTCTGCTGGAACAGATTGGGCAGGGAGGGACAAAAGGTCTCAAAATCCCAAGCAACACACCTAAAAGTTCAAAGTCAAGTGGGGAATCTCTGCTGCACAACCTCCAGCCACAAGCAGCCTCCTGGATGCCAAGGCCCTCTGCTAGAAGGGATGTCTGGATGGGGCGGGAAGGGTCTTCTCAAAGTCCCAAGCAACACACCTGAGAGTTCAAAGGTGAGTGGGGAGGGGATGTACCACAGGTCTCTTGCTCACAGCTTCCAGCCACATGCGGCCTGCTGTATACCTAGGCCCACCACTGTATCAGATGTCCCAATGCTGTATTAATTAGTTTAAACAACAGTATTGATTTATGATTTCTTCTTAGAAATTATCAAACTATAGGGACCAGCAGTTGGCATAATGGCTGTGTCACTGGACTCCCATGTAGTCAACCATGGTTCTAATCCCAGACCTGGTAGCTTAAATTGACACCTGGTGCATATGTGTGCATGCTCAAGATCCATGGAGGAGAAGGGATTGTGGCATGGCCATCTCCCCTAGGGGGTGATTCCTCACTTTCTGTCTCTCTGTATCTCTCTGTCTCTCTCTTTCTGGTGAGCTCATGTGCCTTCTAGCAAATACCTCTCAAAAAAAAAAAAACCAGAAAAAAAGAAAGAAATTGCCAAACTATATACTTACATTTAATTAAATTTATAAAGTAAAATAAGATTTTTAAGTATACAAACAGATATACAGAGAAAGCAATTTAATGGTTGCCTAAAGAAATATATCAAGGTATGAAATAAAAAGAACTACATGACAGCTTATTTGTCATAAGAGTATGAAGTATGAATTGTTTTGGTAAAAACATCATGAAACTATAGCAACCATTACCTTTTTTTTTTTTTGGAGAGGTTTTTGCTATAGGGCACGTGCGCTCGCCAGACAGAGAGAGACAGAGAGACAGAAAGTGAGAAATCACCCCCCAGGGGGGGATGGCCATGCCACAATCCCTTCTCCTCCATTCTCCTCTTGAGATCTTGGGCACGCATGCATATGCACCCGGTGTGAGTTTAAGCCACCAGGTCTGGGACTGGAACCACAGTCGACTACATGGGAGCCCAGGACATAGCCATTATGCTAACTGCAGGTCCCACAACCATTATCTTTTAAAAGATTTTGCCATAGGTTATTTGTACTTGCTGGAGAGAGACAGAGACAGAAAGAGGATATGTGAGAAATCATCCCCCTGGAGGGATGGCAATACCACAATCCCTTCTCCTTCTTTCTCCTCTCACGATTTTGGACACACATACACATGTGCCCAGTGTGATTTTCAAACCTCCAGATCCAGAACCTGAACCACAGTCAGCCATGTGGAAGTCCAGGGATTTAAACACCGTGCCACCCGCTGGTCCTGCAACTATGATTTTTATCAAAGAAACACAATTCTCTCTTGTTGGAGAGGACAGCAATTTCTTTGGAGGTTCCAGTGGGTATGTCCCTATTACAACTCAATACTTTGGAAATTCAAGGGACCTAGTCAAGATGTGTTCCTCAGTCCCCAGGGTTGAATAAGGTTTTCCAAATTTAGACTTCTGGAAGAGAGAGTTAATGCTGAAGGAGTAAAAAGGACTGAATTCGCTGATTTTTTATAACCTTGTCTCGTGAGAACAAAGATCTGGAGGAGAAAGTCAACTTCCTGCTCAGAGCAATGTCTCACAGGGAATGTACTCAGGGTTCAGAGTAAGAAGAGGAAAATATGCTTAATAATCAGAGATACAGAGCTATATCTTCCAAGGCTGTCCCTCAGCATTTGCAAACTTGGGCAGGAGAGAATGTGGTTATTTATTTCCCTGTTCTAAGTCTGTCTCAAAAACTGATGCCTCACTCCTGGTGTTATCTCCAGAAACAGAGCTTCAGTTTCCATTGACAGCCTTCCAGGAAGGAAGCCACAATTTCACAGAGACTTTCCTCTCAGAGATCCTGGTCAGGTGAAAGAGAGAGCCCAGTGAAATGACAGTAAAGAAAGATAAAAGGTAAGGCATTTTTAATAGAACTAAAAAGAGGATAACAGGCCAGGGGTTGACCAGAGAGTCTGACAGACATCTGAAAGACTGAAATCATGAGGAGTTATTTTGACAGATAAAATAGTGGGGAAATGCCACAGCCCACAACACAAAAGAAAGCAGAAAGGAAAGATACATATTTTTAAAAACAATACTATAACTCATAAAAATGTACAACTACTGCGTTTTATAAATTACTATAAAATTATTTTAAAATTCTGTAACTTGTGTTTTTTCCTTAAATCTTGTTTATATTTATTTATTTAATAGAAAACATAAAGGAACTTAAATATCCAAACGGTCAGGGTAAAGAATACTGGATTATTGATTCATTAAATGTGAATCACTTAGGTTCTTTACATTACCAGAAAATAAAATCTGAATGCATATTGCAGAGAATAAAACCATTTTTAAAACTTGAATTTCCTTACCTGATACTAATAGCATTATGATTTTTACACTAAAAAAATCTTTTTTTTTTTTTTGAGAGGTTTTTGCTACAGGGCACGTGCGCTTGCCAGAAAGACAGAGAGAGACAGAGAGACAGAATGCAAGAAATCACCCCCGGTGGGGGGATGGCCATGCCGCAGTCCCTTCTCCTCCATTCTCCTCTTGGGATCTTGGGCACGCACACACACGTGCCCAGCGTGAGTTTAAGCCACCGGGTCTGGGACTCAAACTGTGGTTGACTACATGGGAGTCCAGCGACAGAGCCATTACGCTAACTGCTGGTCCCCACTAAAAAAATCTTTTAAGCGATTGGTTTGAACACTTAGAATAAAAGTTAAAGCAAAGTTAGCAATGTTCCTGAAATCTGAATTTGTTCAGTAGTAACCTTTCATCACGAGTACTGATACTTTCTCCTCAAAAAGTAGTTAATGTACATTTTAAGATTGTGCAATAAGAAAATATACTGGCTAATAAAAACTGTTACTACTTGAGATAGTAAAAGTGAAAGAAAATCTTATACTGTTGTTTAATTATGTACACCCAAATAACTTACCCTGCAGTCCATGAGATTGTACAGGAGATAAAAGTTTTCAATAAGAGGAAAATGAGGATCCTAGAATAGAAAACATAAGCCAAAGAATCTAAAAATAGCTTCCTGATCTTTGATTATTTCATTTAAGCTGCTTTTGGTTGCATTCCCTAATGTGTAGAAATTAACAAGGAAATACAATTTCCAAATATTTAAAACATTTACTCATCTTCCATGAAGCAACTTTTTAAAGGTATCAACACTTAGAAATACACAGTGACTTAATGAAACATCAGTGCAACTGCACAGAATTGAGCTCCAGAAAATTACACACAAGCTGTCTTTCCTTGGCTTAGTGACAAGCTTAGAGTCATTTGCTCCTACCTGGAAGACACAGGCCAGGAAACTCTAAAATTTCACAGGCCTTTTCTATTCCTAAATAAAATGCTGTGAGCTCTCTGAAGGTCTTAAAACCACCAACCACCAGATATGTACACTGGGGACCCTTCTCTAAAAGTCAAGCATGAAGGTTTGTGACCTTCATAGAAAGCAAAACAAAACAAAATCTCCTGCAACTCTTCTAAGAAACTCTAAAATGTACTAGAAATTTCAAAACTAGAACAATGCCATCAAAGATTAAATCTCTCAGTGCTTGGAGGTACCCCAAAATAACAAAATTGGGAACTCCAGGAAAACAGGTACCAAAAGAAATCAAAGAATGATTGCACTGAAGATTCTCTTCTTTGAAGGCTGTTTAAGGAGGTAGGATTTTAAGGTTTTTGTCTATCTTTTGGCCTCTGAACATTTAAAAAAATGCTTTGCCTGGCTGGTGCTTTAGGCTAATTTTGGGAGTTCACAAAAACTCCAAAGCCTGACATAAGAATATTCTAGTTTCACAGCTATCATTTGTACAGATTAAAATTAAGGTGATTTACTCTTCTTGAGTAAATGTAACTAGAAAACAGCAAATTAATATATCCCTTTACATGCAACTTTGTGTCTCAAAATTCTTGAAAAACAAGAGCAGATGACTTTGTATTAAAAGACTACCAAAGCGTGTATTTGATATTCACATGCAAACAACTCAAAATCTTATAAACCTCATGTCACCTCTGCATGATGCCTTTAAGAAGGAAATGACATACTAGGTTTGTTAACTGTGCAAAATATTAAATTGCTAAGACATTTTACATAATGAAGTAATACATGTAAATGTCGAAGTTGACACATGAAATTAACATGGTATAAGAACTTATCACATTTCAGAGATTTTCTTTAGTAACAAATTTTTGTTTTTAGAGTTCCTGGAACACAGCAAAGTTTATCAGAGAAGATAAAAATCCTTTTAAACAAATCCAACAGTGAATTCTTGAGGCACCTTCTCATATAACACACAAGATGAATGCAATTAACAATCCATCTGAGAAAAGTTTTCAATTTAAGTGGACCTCATCTCTTTTACCCATTTATTTTACAGAACTTTAATAAGGCAAGACAAATTTGTGAAAAAAATGTAGATACAAAATGATGTAAACTTATAACTTGGATTAAATAACCCCAAAGTGATAACAGTGGAGGTGGGACAGCTCACACAGTGCCTATTTTTTTTAAACCTAGAACAGAATTGTGCAAGAGGTGAAGATTACAAAGATCTTGTCTCTGCACAGTTTTGGTTTCTCTCTCTCTCTCTCTCTCTCTCTCTCTTTTTTACATCTTTATATTACGTGTTTTAAATCACATCAGGAATGCAAACTAGAACTGCATACTACTTTACTGGAAAAAAGTTCAATATTGTGCAATTTTCTGCCTCTTAATTTTTAAAAAGTGGCAGCAATCCCTGCATTTGTAATTGAAACAAGGATCTGAGAAACTTTATCAAAAAGGTAATGAAGGTAAAAATTGGCAGACATCCAACATCTTGTTCCTTTTTAAAACAATGTGGATGATAAGTAATTTCATGATTAAAAAATGAATCTTTTAAAATAAATACATTGTATCTGACATTTGCGCTGAGTGATTTGATAAATCTTTAAGTACACAATGGCTTTACTACACTCCCTGTATCCTCAAGCCAGTGGTTTAGATTCCAGACTCCTTTGTCACTGGGTTTCATACCCTGCCATTTGACACCCTGCAGGCTGGTTAGGCAACATGCCACCATTCTGCCCTTGAGGTGGCTGCACTCCACAGTTTTGGTCCCATCCATGGTGCAGAAGACTGTGTCTGATTAAATCCTTGCTTGTTCCAAGCCTGGCCATACATTCCATATGCAGGTACCTGCCCACCATTTGGCATATACTGACCAATCTGTTGTGCGTTTCCATACCATTGGCCCCACTGGCCATAAGGAGGTGGATATCTAATTTGATTCTGCTGTTGCACAGGATTAGTCATATCAAGGGTTTCTTTGCCCCAATAGCATTTCACAACATGACCTTTGATGGTAGTCCCATTAACAGAAACAACAGCATGTGCTACACTTGCATGGGAACTGAACCGGACAAATGAATATCCTTTATCTGGAAAAACTCTAATTTGCATTATCTGTGCAAATGGTGAAAAAGTCTGTTAGCCCGGAAGTAACACCTCCACAATATATGGTACAGTTGCTTGGACTAGACTGATTTACAGCCTCATCAAATGATTGCTGTTTGCTGTTTGACTCATATGTACTCTTTGGAGCTGGAGGCTTTCGGGTTGCCCAGTTAGTTCTGATTTGTCTTCCACCAAGCCACTGGCCACCCATCTGTTGAATGGTGTTTTCAGCATCCCATTTGTTGAAAAAGGAGACAAAGTCATATTCCTTTAGACTTTCCTGTTGCCATGTCTTTTACCACTCAGGCATCTGATATTCTTCCAAATGCTGCAAAAGCAGCTTTTATATCTTCAGTTGTAATTTCTGGGCTGAGATCACCAACAAAGACATGGAAATGATCTTGTGAAGGCAGTGTGTTGACAACTGTACTACTGCTTGTATCTTTCTCTTGACTGCTGGGTGTTGTAGCCCAATTTACTTTGACTTCCTTACCCATTATCTTCGGTCCATTCATAGCAGCTAGTGCTGCAACTGCCTGACAATGCTCATGAAACTCCACAAAACAATATGGATCATTTCCAGCTGTATCCATAATCATTTTGCAGTTTTTACAGGGCCCAATCTGGCTAAAAGGCTGAAGAATCAGAGCTTCTGTCACATCCCTTGAAGGTTACCGACGTATAGAGTCTTGGGCATTTCATCTTCCATGGCTGCTGCTGTCCCAGCGGCACCTCTGGGTCCAGCTGCCTGCCCTTCACTACCTCCTGAGTCGTTTGAGCAGCTATGGCTTTGGAATACCAGGGTCTCTTGGCTGACCTGAGGTTTCTCTGCCTCCCTCTTCTACGGCAATTACCCCTCTTTATTTATTTTTAATTAGACCAGAGAGGGATAGACAGAGAGAGAGAAAGGAAGCCGCCAGCCAGGTGCAGTACTTGTTTTTTTCTTCTATAGTTTCCTTTTCTCTTGCTCCTTGGTCAGCTATGCATTCCTTTTCCAACTCCTTGTCAGTCAATTCCTCAAGAACCACATCTAGAATCTACTCAATATTATCCCCGTCCACACCTAGGATAAAGACATTTTTTATCTCAACCATAGCCTCGTTTATTTTTTTAAATTATTCTTTTCTTTTTTTTCTCTTTCTATTTTTTTTTTTGAGAGATTTTTGCTATAAGGCACATGAGAATGTCAGAGAGTGAGAGAGACAAAAAGCAAGAAATCACCCTCTGGGGAGATGGCCATACCACAATCCTTTCTCTAACCAGTCTCCTTGCAGGATTTTGGGCACAGATGCACATGAACCCAGCACAGCTTCAAGCTATCAGATCCAGGACTCAAACTGTGGTTGGCCATGAGGGAGCCCAGTGCCGTGACCCTATGCTACCTGCTGGTTTCTATTTTGTTATTTAGTTAGTTAGTTAGTTTTTGTTATAGGGTGCATGCAATCACCAGAGAGAGACATAGAAAAAAATGAGCTATCACTCCCTTTCCCAAGGGGATTGGTCACACAACACACTTTCATAGCCGGTCATGCTTTGCTTAGCATTATTATTATTACTATTATTTTCTGAGAGTTTTTTTGCTATAGGGCATGTGTGCTCGCCAGACAGAGACAGAGACAGAAAGTGAGAAATTACCCCCCAGGGGGGATGACCACGCCGCAATCCCTTCTCCTCCATTCTCCTCTTGGGATCTTGGGCAGGCACGCACACGCGCCTGGCGTGAGTTTTAAGCCACCAGGTCCAGGACATAAACCGCGGTAGGCTACGTGGGAGTCCAGCAACATAGCCATATGCTAACTGCTGATCCCTTGCTTAACATTATTAACTATGGTTACCATGTGGTGAAGTAGATCACTAACATGTATTCCTTCATGCCAAGAGAAACTTTGTACCTTTTCCTCTTTTTTTCCAGATTTTTTGCCATAGGACACTTATGTTTGCCAAAGACAGATGCAGAGAGAGAGGGAAAGCAAGAAACCACGCCCAGGAGAGAGAGCCATGCCACACTCCCTTTGCCGTTCCCTTCTCAGGACCCTGGGCATGCACACACATGTGCCTGATGTATCTCTCAAGAATCTAGGTCCAGGACTCAAAACACAGAGTTGGCCATGTGAGATTCAGCACCTCAACCACCATGCCAACTGCTGGCCCCAAAATGTACCTTTTAACAAACATTTCCCCTTCCTCATTTTTTTCCAGTATCCCCCAGTCTCTGATAACCACCTTACTACTCTCTGTTTATATGAGATCGTCTTATATATAG
>AAPY01530302.1:0-14257 GCA_000181375.1 Tupaia belangeri
TGTAGTGGTGAAGGCACTGGATCTCACATGGCCAAATCTGCAGTTTGAGTCTGGGACATGGTGACCTGAAGAACATGTTAGGCAAGTGTGCATGCATACCCAAAATCCCAAGAGGAGACTGGAGGAAAAGGGATTGCAATGTGGCCATCTGCCTTGGAGGTGTGTTCTCACATTCCTCCCAACCCTTGACAGTCTCTGGCAAGCACACTAACTCTCTAGATAAATAAATAAATTAGTATGTATTTTTTATGAAGAGAATAAAATTCAGCTCATGATAGAGACCAAAGGTCCAGGAGCCATTTTCCAGTAAGGCTACAAAATAGTGGTGGGCACTCTCTCAAGCAGTGGCTGTCCATAAGTTTCTCCTCATTCTGGTCTCCATCTGTGTGGTCTCAAACTGTCTCATCCCCTCTCCTTGTAGACACAACAGAACTCAATCACAGGAGCTCCACCCTAGAGATTTTATCTTACCCAATGCATCATTTGGAAAAAGAGACCATGAGGAGGTAAAATTCTCACTTAACATCTTAACAATACAGCCATGGCTCAACACATGAAATTTTGGGAAACACCCACTCACCATTCACCAAGACTAAATTCCAAAATCTAGAAATTTAGGGGAAAAGCCGTGGTCTGGAAGGTACCAAACAGTTAAGGTGGCAATACAGAAAATAAAATTGTGTGTTAAGCATGATGTGTGTGATATCTTTGGACTAATGTGTACTGTATTCTTGCTGAGAGAATTCCTTTTGTATGCTTCAAAATATACAGTAATGAAATGTAAGTAAAAGAAACAAAAATAAAAATGATTTTAAAAGAAAATAATTATGGAACATAAGCAAAAATCAATAGTCTCAGATGTTCTCATATTAAAAAGTTATTTAAATGCTCTTAGTTACCAAGACGGTCAAAGGCCATCACCATCAGGAGAAAGTCATCCAACCCTGCAAAAAACAATAAGAAGTACATCTGGGTCATGCAACCTGCATAAGTAGTAACTTTGTTCTGTGTCTGGATGTTCACTAGCATCTTTGGGATGCTTGTGGAGGTGAAACAGATGTCTATGAAGGAGAGAATGGAGAGGAAGAAGTACATGGGTGTGTGCAAGTGGGAGTCTGAGATGGTGAGTGGAATGATGAGCAGGTTTCCAAATACAGTGATCAGCTACCTGGAAAGAAAAATCCCATATATGAGGGGCTGCATTTCTGGTGGTTCTGATAATCCCCAAAGAAGAAACTTTGAAATTCGTCTTTCATTTCTTTTTTTCCATGAGGAGGAGATGACTACAAGAGACAGAAAAATAACAAGACTAATTTTTAGAGAGGTGGATATTACATCACTGAAATTCCACAATTTGTGTTTTATAATTAGTAAATTATTTTTTTTATATTTTCTGTGTGAATTTAGTTCTGGTTTTTAGGATTCCCTGTTCTATTTCATTATTTATTTCTATCCATCATCAACCTCTTTCCCATAGGTCATTATTTTACAGTTTTAATAAGAATTTTTTCATACATTTGAGGAACATATATTTAATGCCAACTATGTTCCAGACACTGTCTAAGAAATCAGTAGAAGGTGCTAAAAAAACCCCAAAATTGACCCAATCTGATGATGGAGAAATACATGTAAAGAAATAATTGTGACATGTGAGATAATGACAACCATTCTTTTTTTTTTTTTTTTCAGAGAGGTTTTTGCTATAGGGCACGTGCACTCACCAGAAACACAAAGAGAGACAGAGAAATAGAAAGCAAGAAATCAACCCCCGGGGGGGGGTGGCCATGCTGCAATCCCTTCTCCTCCATTCTCCTCTCGACATCTTGGGCACGCATGCACATGCACCCGGTGTGAGTTAAAGTCACTGGGTCTTGGACTTGAACCGCTGTCAGCTACATGGGAGTTCAGTGACATAGCCATTATGCTAACTGCTGGTCCCATGACAACCATTCTAACAATAACAAAACATGTTAATGTGCTGGATCCCACATGGCCAACTCTGTGTCAAGTCTCAAACCCAGCAAATTGAAAAACAAGCTGGGTATGTGTGTGCATGTGGACAATGAAAAGAAGGGAGTGCTGCATGGTCATCCTCTCTGGGGATGCTTTCTCACTTTATCTCTGTCTGTCTCTCTGTTTCTCTCCAGTGAGGGGCAAAAATATAAAATAAATATAAAAAGGTGACAAAAAGTAAACAGCAGATAGGAGGTACTATTAGGTCATCAGGAAAGTTGTGATGTGTTTTTCTGCTTTTCTATGCAAAAATGTGCCATGACTTTCCACAGAACCCAATATTTTTATAAGTATAATTTTATCTACTGGCAAAAGCAGTATAGGGTACAATTTTTATAGGGGTTCTTGGAAAATCAGTAGAAATATGAAGAGAGATCTCTTTCATAGACTGGCTGGCTTCACTTAGCAGTATATCTCCCATATTTGTCCACTTTCTGTCAAACCTAGGATCTCGTGTTTTTTTTTTTTTTTTTTATGACTGAGTGAATAGGATGGGGAAATTAATTTTGTAGGCTGTAATGATACACAGTAAATGAATGTAAAATTAATAAAAATAAATGAAATAAATGAAGAGAGATCTCAAATAAAAGAGACTGGCTCCACAAGGTTATCTGGAGAAATTTCAAACCACTGGGCTCAGGACTCAAACTGCAGAGCTGGCCATGTAAGATACAAGTGCGTTAACCACCATGCTATGTGGCAAGCCCATATCCCGTATTTTAAAATAAAAATTTTAAATGAACATAAAGAAGGAAAAATACTTAACATACTCAGGAAGTCCTTGAGAGAGTGTGATAAGGAGCCAGCTTCCTTCTTTTGGAGGCTTTCCAACTCTGGTTTTATCCTTTGATGTACAGACTAATAATAAAGTAGCAGAAACAATTTATCTGAAAGAGAAAAGAGAGAGAACACTACAGAGATGACTACAGATTGAACACCTCAGTAAAAACTATGAGTAAAGGAAATAAACTCAAAATTCACAAAAGGGAAATTTTACAAAGTCCAATGAAAGTAGACCATTTTAAAAGATGAAATAATAAAAGATTTCAATAAATGATATTAAATGCAGGACTATCAAATCAGAAAGCCAGGTTTTGATTCTTTAGTGGTTGATGAGTCAACTGTACTATTTTTTTTTATCGTATTTTTGCCATAGGGCACACACACTTGCCAGAGAAAGACAAAGACAGGCAGGGGGAAAGTAAGAAATACTTCCCCAGTAGGAATGGCCATGCCACAATTCCTTCTCTTTCAATCTCCTCTTGGGATTTTTTGGCACACACAGACATGTGCCTGGTGTGAATTTCAAGTAGCCATGTCCAGGACTCGAACTATGATCAGCCATGTGAGAGTCCAGTGCCTTAACTACCACACCATCTGCTGTCTCTAAACTATTCTAAATGCACATGTATTCACCTTTAGAGTAGGGATAATAATAACCATCCTTTTAAGCAGGTCAACAGATACAATCCCAATATATATGCATATAAACCTTAGTGTAGTTCTTTTCTGTCACTAAATGAATGGTTATCTCTGGTGAGGAGATGAGGTTATTTTTACTTCTGGCTCTCAACATCTTCATTACTCCCCACCTCACGGTGTCTAGTCTCATAGCTGTAGTGCAGTTCCCAGTCTTCCCCAACTATCCCAAGCTGGAGAACAATACTCACCCTACACAATTTTTTTATTTTTTAAAGTAATGTGTAGTGACTAAATGAGGATAATTAGTATATTTGTCATTTCCAGCTGGCGGCTCTTCAGCCTGATAGTCACATTGACCCTGAGCTCTTTCTGTATTACAGAGACAAGCACCCAAACTTCCTGCTTAATCCATCTTTTCTCCTCCATGGCTCCAAACCAGCGAATGAGGTAAAATTCTATAGCCTCAAACATCGGGCTATCACTGTTCCAACCCTCCTTAATACAACAAATGCAACAATTTACTGTTTATCTAAATTAAATGAAAAAGAGGAACCTTTTCTGCCATGTTGTATACTGTAAAGAGGTACAGTGATTATATGCAAACGAAAATTTTAAAAATCTCTATTAAAGTCACATCATTTTAAAAAAAATAGGGGCCAGCAGGTGGCATGGTGTTTAAGGTGCTGGATTCCCACATGGCCAATCATGGTTTAAGTCTGAGACCTGGTGACTTGTTGTGTTACTTTCTCTCTCTCTTTCTCTCCATGAGTGCATGTGCCCTATAGGAAAATTAGATGATAATAAATAAATAAATAAAATTAAGTAAATAATTCTAAAAAAAGAGAGAGAATATTGTTCCTAATAGAAAGTAAGGGCAAATACTGGAAATGACAAATACGCTAATTACCCTCATTTAGTCACTACAAATTTCTTTTTAAAAAAAATTAAAAAATTGTTGTAGGGTGAGTATTCTCATTGGAGAATGATGGGGAGGGTAGTGACAAAGCACTCGCCAAAGGTGAGGGCCATGATGCAATCCTTTCTCCTCCATTCTCCTCTCAATATTTGGGCATGCATGCACATATGGACAATGTGTTATTCAAGCCACTGGGTCTGGGACTTGAACCATGCTGTCAGTCATATGAGATCCAATGGGCTTAACCACCATGCCACCACTTGACTTCATGCATTTTTTTTTATTGCACATGATATTCTTGCACTAAAAAATCACATTGCATGCCACAGATATGTACAACTATTATATGTTAATTTTATTTAAAAAAGGCTAATGCTCTGTGACAAATTATTCAGCCCTACCTTTACTCTGCCCCTTCCCAACCTACACAGATCTCTCAAATTTGATTTTTTCCTTCACAAAAGAGTCAGAGCTTTAATGCTTGCCTTTACATATCTGTATTCACTTCTCTCTGCTTGGAATTTCTCCGATGGTCTGTTTGAAATTTTTTATCCCTTATCCCCTCATTTACACTTTTAAGACACTATGGTCAGCTCTCTAATGGGTCTTTTTGTTTCTTTGTTTGTTTTAGGGTGTTTTTTGTTTGTTTTTTGTTTTGTTTTTTTTTTTAGAGATTTTTTTTTTCTATGAATTGCATGCACTTGCCATGGAGACAGAGACAGAAAGCAAGAAATCAGCTCCAGGGTGGATGGCCATACTGGAATCCCTTCTCTTCTGTTCTCTCTTGGGATCCTGGGCATGCACACACACATACCCAATGTGAGTTTTAAGGTTGCTGTGTCTGGGTATTACTCTCCCTTTCTCTCTTTGTCTTTTTGGTGAAAAATTGAAGAATTAGGAGAAGAACAAAAGACACTTTTAAAAATTAAAAATAAATCTAAAAAATCTAAAATAGTAAAAACAATAACAAAAAAAAGAAGATCAGTCACTGCCTAGGAGTGAGAAGCAGCAGAAATGAAGAGCCCAAGAGAGGAGGCCAGTTGTAGAGAGTACAGGCAGCCAGCTTGGGGCAGGCATGACCTCAGACCAAGGCCACACACTGAAAAGATGCTTTTTTGATCCACTTCACTCATCATGATATCCTCACTTCGGCCCAGCTCCCTGCCCCAGGTGTTTTTTTATACCTATTCCATATGGACCATATGGACCATGTTTACTTTCATATGATACAGTAGCAGATGAGGCAGGCTATTTTCTCACTTTTCTTTGCAGCATCTTTTTTTAAAAAAGAAATTATGTATTTAATTTTATTATTATTATTATTTTAATTTGTTATAGAGCATGTGTGCTCACCAGAGAGACAGAGAGAGAGAAACTAAGCCACCAGGTCTGGGACTCAAATCACAGTCAGCAGACTCAAACTACACTTTCCATGTGGGGAGTCCAATGCCTTAACCACCACGCCAAGCACTGGCCTTTATACTTATTTTTTTGGCTTTGCATTTTGATCTCTAAGGGCAAAGGAAGCATTTTAAATTATCTAAAGCTGAAAAGCAGTTGGTGAGGAAGGGTACATAATGTGACCAATAGATAAGATCACACAAAATAATAAAAGTTTAACACATTCCCTCTAAGTACATGTATAAATGCAGAAGGAGGAGGTGAAGGAAGAGGAGGAAATGAGGAGGAGGAGGAGGAAGATGAGGAACTGAGGAGAAGGAGGAAGAAGAGGAGGAAGAGATCTCAAAGGAGAAAAAGGAGGAGGAGGAAGAGAAAGAGGAGGCAAAGGAGAAGAGAAATAAGAAGATGATGATGAACAAGAAGAACTAAATGTCAAACAGTAAAATCAGTAAAAATAAATAAGGAAAAACTCCAATTTCTATGTTTCAAAGAATGCAATTAAGAGCAGGAATAAAATAATTTCAAACTCACTATATAAAAGCAAAGATCTCTCACAGACTATTTGCAATGGAGAAGGGCAATGACTAACACACTCACAGATATATTCAGACTCACAATTAAGGAAATAATTACAAAGTAATGTTTCTTATGACACCTCTTGTCCCCTTTTAGATAAACATTTCATTTTCATCTGAATACCCAATAAGAAATATAATGCAAAATACATGACTCACCTGGATGGAGTCTCTGAAAGAAAGGGTGATGTGGAAAAGTCTGAATTCTACCCTAAATGGTTAATGATGGGGCTGAAAGTCTGTTCCTGGATGAAACAGAAGAAGGAGGTAAGTATTGATTTTCAAGCCAGACTCAAGACTGCAAAAGAAATAACCATGCCTGTCCAGCCCAAGACTGAATTCTCTCAGGGAAAATAGCAGAAGAGATCTGTTACAAAGTAGCATTTGCAAACAATCCATTGACCTGGATCTTTTGTCTTTCTTTTGGGTAGACCACATACGTGCTCACTAAAGAAACATAGAAACAGAGAGGGAAAGTGAGAAAGCACTCTGCCCCATAGGAATGGTCACACACAGTTCCTTCTCCTCCATCTCTCCCTCATTTAAGGATTTGGGGTACACACACATCTGTCAGGTTTCTCAAGTCACTGGTAACAGGATTCAAACCAAGTAGTCAGCTATGTAGGATACTGCTGCCTTTACCACCAGGCCATGGAGCCAGTCCAGTCTGGATTTTTTTTAAAGTAATTGTTTATTTAATTTTATTTATTATTGCTATTAATTTGACCAGAGAGAGATAGAGAAAGTGAGAAAGCAAGCTGCCAGGTCCAGGACTCGAACCACAGTTGACAATGTGGGAGTCCAGCACCTCAACTACCACACAACTTGCTGGCCTCAGTCTCTATCTTCTCAATGACTACAGAAACATAATAAAATATACCCAATAACACATTTAAAAAAATAATAAAATTTCTCACTTTATTGCATGTTTCTCCAAACTTAGTAATCTATTTTCCTGTTTCCTTAACTGCAAAACTCCATGTATATAATCTGATTTTACCATTCACATTTCCCATCTTTTTCTCATTCATTGGACTTTCATTTCCATCCCTTAATTGTCAACAATTATTCCTGCCTCACTGAGTCTAACTGAAATTTAACTCTTTAGCATTTGAAATAAATTATTTCTATATTAATTGTTCAACCAACTTTCCACAAGCACAGCAAACTCTCGGGTCTGAGCTGAGTTGGATTGGTTCTCTGGTGATTTTAGGTAAGATTTTGCATCTTGCACTTTCTCCAAACCTTTCCTGGAGTATCTTCTGGGTACTCTCAGACTCACCTGGATGGAGTCTGTGAAAGAAAGGGTGCTAAGGAAAAGTCTGAATTCTGTCCAGAATGACTGATGATGGGGGCTGAGCTCTGTTCCTGGATGAGACAGAAAAAGGAGGTAAGTATTGATTTTCAAGCCAGACTCAAGAATGCAAAAGAAATAACCATGCATGTCCAGCCCAAGATTGAACTCTCCCATGGGAAATACCAGAAGAGATCTTTACAACTCCCTGTATCCTCTCATTTGGCACATTTTCACCTTATTAGTCCAACTCCGAACATCTGATTTTCCTGTTGGGTGCTTGGTCAAGACAGAAAGGAAACTTTTCCTGTTGATTTTCTATTCCCCTTGGGAATGTGTTAGAAATCAAATGAGTCAAGTTTATTATTTCTTCCCCATGAATTCTTTAGACTTACAGAGGCACATCCTTAGGAGTTTGCCTTTTGGGGGGAAGGGCTTTAGAGTGACTTATTTAATTAATTAAGTTTGCTATAGGGCATGTGTGCTTTCCAGAGAGAGAGAAAGCAAACAGCCTGAGTTCAGGATTCAAATCACAGTCATGTGGGAGTCCATTGCTTTAACCACCACATCACCCACCAGCCCCCATCCTTACAAGCTAATACTAACTGTGTGTTCTGAGCCGGGGGACAACCGAACAGGTTTCCTGAGTGAAGGAGTGAGACCCGGGACAAGCGGCGTAGTGTTACAGCACGGAGATGACATTGTGTCTTCAGTGTCATCTGTTTATTGTGGGCAGCAAGGTACAGCACGGAGACAACGCAGTGTTACAACTCTTCAGGGTCGCGTCATCTACTTTGAGCAGCATGGAGATGACGCAGTGTCACAGCTGTCCAGGGTTGTTCGGAGACGATGTAGTGTTACAACTCTTCAGGGTGATGACCTGTTGGAGACTGTGTGGTGTTTCAGCTCTTCAGGCTCTCCTGGTCGTTGTCTTCTTCCTGGTCATCTGTGTCATCTTCCTGGTCGTCTGGCTACTGTGGGCCAGGCATCGTGGTTATATACACGCTGGTGGGTTGTAAACGGTGGGCCATGATTGGTTGTAAACGGTGGGCCGTGATTGGTTGTAAAAGGTGGGTTATGATTGGTTGCTTTTGGACCAATCATGAGGTGCCGGATATGCAAATTTGAGGGAGTCTAGTGGCCAATCAGAGCAAAGTTTCGAAGGTCAGGTTTTTTGAAGGGAACCAATCATGGCAATTGTTTGCTCTCTGAGAAACCTCAGCAGACTCGCTGGTGCGCAGCCTCCCACATATCCCCCCTCTCTGTTTTAATTTGAGAGATGAGGAAAAGGCCTGGGGGAATCGTGCCTGTCTTAGGTTGGAGTCATTTATGGAACCATAAGTCCATTCTTACCCGTCATTGGAGAGTCCCATAGCTATGATGGGCCTCCTGTCTTAGGTGGAAGGACTGAACAGTTATTGGGTTCATCAGACTCTCTTACCCGTCTTTGGCCAACCAATTCAGCACCTCAGGCGAGACCGTATAGGGGTGTTGGTCTTCCATAAGTAAGTCAATTTGCTGTTTGAGGAATGACATACCCTTATTAACTATAACAGGTCCCAGTGAGCAAACAATTTAAAAAGGCAATGAATGGGCCAAGGAAGGGGAGTAGGAAAGGGAGAAGACCATTCCAGGCAGACCATTGGCAAGTTGTTTTCTACTTTGTTGGAGAGATTCTTGGAGTTGATGTATCTTGTCACGAACGATCCCGAACTTGTTGGCATAAAAGCAGCAGCATTTCTGTAAAGCAAGACAGAGACCTCCCTGTTCTGCCAGGAGGAGATTTAAACCTTGTCTATTTTGAAGAACCATCTCAGCTGGGGAATCTAGTTGGTCTGAGATAAGACCCTCAGTGACTTGGCGTAATAACTCAAGCCAGTGGAGCTGGCAGCTGTAGCTGCGGTTAGGGGAACATAAAGGCTGAGAATTTTGAGATTTAAGGATAGTTTAGGCTAATGTTTGCCAATCAAACGGTGTGAGCCAGCCCTCAGTGATAGCTTCAACTATAGCTAAGGTATATGGAGCAGTAGCTCCGTATTGGGCAACTGCTGCCTTAATCTCTTTTATCATAAACCTGCTGTGACAGCGCCAAACCTGTCCTTGGGGATCTGTAGTTTCCATAACAGGGAATGTCTCCAAGTATGTCATATGTGATCCCTGAACTAGTTTTGTTTCTTTGTCTGTATTGGTTTTTAGTTTCTCTAATGGTGATACAAAAAGTATCTGCATGGATAAGATTAAACCCACAATGTAGAAAATGCTATATGCTATGTAGACTCTTTTGCTATATCTCTCTATCAGTAACAACACAAACACATGCAGTGAAATAAGGTTGATGATAAACACATAACTATCCCAAGAAGAGACCATATAGAAATATGATAAACAGCAGAACATTGTCCAAAAAAACTGACTCAGTTTTTGACTCATTTTTTGTTGGCTCTTGTAGAGCCTTAAGGTTGTTTTTGTTTTTTAGCTTTTTGGATTTTTTGGGTTTTATCTTGCTTTCAGGGCTTTTAACTTTTTCCTCACTATCTAGGGAAATAAGATCCTCTCCCTGTTCGTTTTCAATTTTAGAATCCTTGGTTAGATCGACTATAGTGGCATGGGCTTCTTTTAAGCCCTGAACAAATAGTTCGTGCTGACTAAGCTCTGTTCGTGCTGACTAAGCTCTTGTCCCATTATTACCCTTATTACTTGTAAGTAAGCGATCTTTGTTACTCACCGGGACGATTCTCTGCTGTCCTCCTCTGTGGCCTTTCTCGGGACGATTCTCTGCCATCCTATCTCGGGACGATTCTCTGCCATCCCCTTCCCAGATGATTCTCTGCCGTCCTATCTCAGGACGATTCTCTGCCGTCCCCTCCTCGGACGATTCTCTGCCGTCCCCTCCTTGGGTGCTCTTTACTGGTTCCTTTGTACTCAGGTCCCTTGTTCAGGCACCACGTGTCCCGACCTGGGGGGGACAGTCGGACAGGTTTCCCGAGTGAAGGAGTGAGAGCCGGGACAAGCAACATAGTGTTACAGCACGGAGACGACACCGTGTCTTCAGTGTCATCTGTTTATTGTGGGCAGCAAGGTACAGCACAGAGACGACGCAGTGCTACAACTCTTCAGGGTGGCATCATCTATTATGAGCATCACAGAGACGACACAGTGTCACAGCTCTCCAGAGTCGTCCGGAGACGATGTAGTGTTACAACTCTTCAGGGTCGTCTGGAGACTGTGCTGTGTATCAGCTCTTCAGGCTCTCCTGGTCGTTGTCTTCTTCCTGGTTGTCTGTGTCGTCTTCCTGGTCGTCTGGCTACTGTGGGCCAGGCATCGTGGTTATATACACGCTGGTGGGTTGTAAATGGTGGGCCGTGATTGGTTGTAAATGGTGGACCATGATTGGTTGTAAATGGTGGGCCGTGATTGGTTGTAAAAGGTGGGTTATGATTGGTTGCTTTTGGACCAATCATGAGGTGCTGGATATGCAAATTTGAGGGATTCTAGTGGCCAATCAGAGCAAAGTTTCGAAGGTCAGGTTTTTTTAAGGGAACCAATCATGGCAATTGTTTGCTCTCTGAGAAACCTTGGCAGACTCACTGGTGTGCAGCCTACCACAACTGTGGGTTAAAAATTTCCCCCAAAGTCTAAGACTGAGAAACACATCTTTTTCCTTTCTTTTTTTGAGAAGTTTTAGCTATAGGGTGCGTGCGCTCATCAGAAAGATAGAGAGAGACAGAGATAGAAAGCAAGAAATCACTGTGCTGTGAAGGGAGGGAGTACTCACTTCCGAAGAGCAGGTCCACAGTTTATTGGGTTTGAGGAACTTTCAGTAGGAACACAGGCAGGTGCAGATATAGAAGGTGTTGCCTCTCTGAAAGGATCTAGGTGCTCCTGCAGGATCCCACGTATGCCTGCCCTGAAGGTTTCTACCCAAAGGTTATCCAGGATCTGAATGGAATCTTTCATTCACTGGAATGAGACAAGGGAGGATGGCTACTTCAGTAGGATCACCAGTCACATGCAAACATACTCATGACCATAACGTGAAGTGAAAACACAATATGGGCAACTTTCTCACATATTCTTACAAAAATGTGAAAATCAATTTTGCATCTGGCCAAGGCTAGGCTGGATGATGGAGTGGAGGAAAAGACAAAGTCCAGATTTCTGAGGTGGGTCTCGTGAGTCACAGAAGGAGAACCATGGGAGAGAGCCTGGGAATCTCCAGACAGCATCTGGGCAGAAGCCTCCTAAGAACAATACAGGACTTGCTTGTGGAGACCTATTTTTTTTTTTACTAAACTGGACTAGCTCTGCTTCTTGTCAGATGCCTGGAGTAGCTACCCCTTACCCAGACAGGGACAAGAAGCAACCCCATCCATCCTGTCCAGTCTCCTGAGTTGTGCAAAGATAGTGCTTGGCAGTGAGACCAGGAGAAACACCTGGGCCCTGGCTACTCTTGCCACTTTTTCTGCCCCACATGACCTTTTAGCTCCCCAGGCACAGATCTCTGGGTCTACACAGTCCACCATCCCAAGATGTAACTAATTATAGCCCAGAGCTCAGGGTTAATACCAAGACAGATGGCCCATACCCCAGCACTTCCCTTCCCACTCTTGCAGCCATGACCTGGGGTCCAAGCCCAATGTGCCCACCAGGTTTTGACCCCCAATAACCTGCTCTTGCCCATGGCATGTACAACCCATATGTCCTCACGTATTTCCTCCACACAAATGGAGCGGAGTAAAGGACAGCCCAGGTGGAATCACAGTGGTGGCCTGCCCTTTAAGCCCTGTGTTAATTTTGGATTATTTCTCACAAATGGTCAGTAGACTCAGGTGAGAGCTGAGCAAATATCTCTGGGGTCAGGAAAGACTCTCCTCTGAGTTTTCTTGAGTCCAGACTTTTGAAGGCTGGGATCCAACTGATCATCTGACTCGAGGGACTCTAGCTAAGGGAACTGGGTAGGGGTTGTTTCTGGAATGTGAGTGCCTCACTACCAGGGTTCCCAGTTCTATTGTATCTACTCTCAATTAACTGAGATCTCTTCCTGGGGTCACTTATCCTGGGCTTCCTCCTCAAATCATACCTCCCAAAGGGCCACTTGGTTGCTGACCATTTATTCTCCACCCCATGGTGTTTCTACAACTAAACAGTTACACCACACAACCCACATACACACCTGGGGAAGGATCCTCACTGTAAGGAACAAGAACTGGTTTCACTACCAGATAAGTCCTATTTCCAAGGATGCTGTGAACAAGCTATTTTGACTCTGAGGACATCCTCTGCTTCATGTGCACGATGGAGATTGTTTCAGATTTTGCTTCTAAGGATATCACCAGGTATATATACCTACAATACCTATAAAATCCATAGGCTGGTACCACATGTTTCAAATGCACAAGTTTAGAGATGGAAGGATTACACAAATGGTGAGAAACATAAAATACAACTTCAAGTAGCCTGAATTCTGGTCTGTAATATATGGGAAGTCATTTGCCCTCTTAACTTTACTTCCTAGTCTGAAGCAAAGGAAGGTTGGAATTCAGTAAAATTCAGATATTATCTCTCTTTGGAATAAAGCCTCCCAGTATCCTTCCATTACATTCAGAATTAGAGCCTAGTGCTTCATGTTGGCCCATGTTCCAGTAATCCTCACAAATGCTTCCAATTGTTCCTATTTCCTGGTACACAAGGCCTTGTGGAATTTCCTCCCTTTTTAGTTAGAACTTAGTTATTGGCTTCTAGAAAAAGAAAAGAGAGAAAGAAGTATAAAGTGAGAGAACGTACCCATCAAGATTGAGTTTGTTAATTTTGTCTTCTTCTCTCCTGTGTTTATTCTTTCTCTCTTTCTATTTCTACCTTATCCCTAAATCTGGAAAGTAAGCTCAGATATTTTGAGTTGTTGTATGGTAAGACTCCACTGGCAAAGAACTGACAGACAATGCAAGACAACAAACAAGAATTTAGACCCAAGTCTAAACTCAATCATGCTAATAACTCATAAATCATGTCAGAAGCAGATCCTGCCTCAGTTGGGACTCAGCTGAAACCAGAATCCCATCCTCTTGAAGGACCTGGAGGCTGAAACTGCCAGCTGATCTGGGCCTGGGTTTTGGTCCACACAAACTATAATACAAGTTTCTTGTTAGCTGCAATGTTTGAAGTAATATTGTCTCAGAAAATCATACACTAGTAGTCTTCCAGGCCCTGGGATCTGACCCTTCACTCCATTCTCTCTCCCCTCTTGTTACAGAATTCCTCTAGTCACACTGGTTCCTTTCTGACCTACTCTGTGTCCCCATTTACTTCTGCCTCTGAGTCTTGACCATTCCCCTGCCACTCTGGTCGTAGACATGTGCAGAGCTAGCTCCTCTCATCTTTTTGATCAGCACACAGCCATTTCCTCATTGAAGCCTTTCACACCAGCCCAACCAGCAGACACAAGCTCTCCCTCACAGAACCTGGTTGTTTTGCTATAGCACCTGCTCTTCTCTTTCCCATGTATTTGATTTTGTGTTTTGTCCATGTCACCTCAGACTGTTAGCTCCTGCAGGCAGGAATTATATTGGTCATTCTTAGTGCTGCACCCAGTCCTAACACTGTCCCTGTATAGGATGAGTGCTCATGACATAGCTGCTG